>JAPDFF010000093.1:0-79058 GCA_027569505.1 Chloridium humicola | reverse complement strand
CCCCCCCCCCCCCCCCCCCCCCCCCCCCCCCCCCCCCCCCCCCCCCCCCCCCCCCCCCCCCCCCCCCCCCCCCCCCCCCCCCCCCCCCCCCCCCCCCCCCCCCCCCCCCCCCCCCCCCCCCCCGATAGTTGGCTGAAAGAGGGTCAGCGTGTCAGCCAGCCAAGACCCGATCCGCTCAGATCTGATGGCTGCCAGGTGGTGTTGTCCGAGTTTGAGTCGCATCAGCTGCACCCGCTCGTGGTTGGTCGGGTTGGTTCAAGATCCCCAGGCTTTGCCGGGGAAGAGGCAGGGCTCCCTGAAGCGTGCTTGGACGCACGGTCCATCTTGCAGCTTCAGCGGGTAATTGGGACCAGGGCTGAAATGGACTGTTCCTGAGCGGCAGGGGAGGGGTGGAGATAAGGGAATATATTTTAAGCAGCAAACACTGCCTTTCTCTTAACAGCTGGCTGGCGTGCACACAGCAAGGGGCTGACGTCTTTCTCGAGTGGCACCAACCTTGCTCAATCGGTCGCCCGTGTGGACCACTGGATGGATCACCTTCGCGAGAGGTGCGAGGAAGCGGGTGTCAAAGGGGCATTTTGGGGGGAAAGACTCTGCACGGCACACCAACGCAGCGAGGCCGATGTGGCCAAATCGAGCAGAGCGATCCAGCCTGGCAGCACCACCTGGCTCATGGATCCCCGACCACCACAACCATCCCCAACCCACTGCTCTCTTCCTCCTCCCGTCACCACCATCACCACCACCAACACCAGCAGAACCACCACACCGTGACCACCGCATCGCCGGCAGCGCCGCCGCCTGACTCCGCGGCTCCGCACGTTTTCCTTGATAACTCCGATTTTGGTGACTCGTCCTGCCGTGCCAGTATCGTTGCATCGCCTGCCGACCAGACAACCACCACCACGTAACATCGACACGACGCCTTCCTTGCCGAGACCGTGCGATTCCATCCGAATTCCTGCCCGTCGCGACACATTCGCCATCGTCGGCACCAACACCGTGTTCAGCATCGCCTGGTCTGACGGCAGCCTCGTTCTCCTGTCCAGTCCGGCTTTGTCTCGCGAACTCAATTACATTCTCTTTTGTTGACTGGACCGCATCGCCGTCGACCGTCTCTGCTCTTGTCCTCCCCAAGATCACAGTGTCAGCGAGTACGTATTGTGATTCCGAGGCCATTTCCGCGCCAGCCGACCGAGTGCTCGATGGGGATTGCGTAAAGCGTAAAATCAGCAGCGTGACGTGCCGCGGCCCAAGGACCTGACACCGGAAGTGGTGGTTTTGGTTTGAACAATGGACCACTTTTCGACAGTGCTGCAGCGGCCGCCTCATTTTGACGAGGACGGCAGCGGCCGTGGCCCCACGAACGAGGATCGAGGCCCACGCGGAGGTCTGCGCGACATACTGAACCCCGTGAGCTCATCAACGGCCGTGAGCTCATCGACGGCACAAGCACCAGGCACGCCTGGAGCACCTGCGCCGCCCCGACCGCACTCGTCATTCAGCCTGCGATCTCCAACCCAACAGCCCGATTACCACACCCACAACCACCAGCACCCGAGCCCCTACCACTCCGTCTCGCCATCGTCGGCAGCATCGCGGTCCATCCTCAACAACCCCTTCGCGCCCACATCCACGCCGTCATTGCCGCCACCACCGCCGCAAGCTCCACCAAGCATTCCATCGACAGCGGGACCGTCGGGCCTGCAGCACCCGCCGCGATCGCCATTGCACCCGCCGCCCGCGTACTACCCGCCAGAAAGTCGAGACCGTGAATCCTACCGCGGAAAATCAGCAACTGGCAGTTTTTACGACCCAACGACCGACACCAGCCGCGAACGCGGGCGCAGAATTTCGGAAACAGGTTCGTGGCGGAACACGGTGCAGACCTCTCCTCCAAAGGTAAGCAATCAGCAATCTTAACGCTTGGGGCTTCTCCAACAACGCCCTTGCCAGGCGCCAAAACTCCTTCCACCTCTCTTTGTCCTCAACCCACATCCTCCCTTGTCATCAACTCCAAACTGCCGTAATCAGACCATCCCCTTCACGTCTTCAATTGTTGGCAACCGCGCCTGCAATTTTTCTTGACGACGCAACAGCCGGGCGCGCCTCCGTCATTTTTGCACTGTTAACCACCTGACCTGCTTCGTTCATTCGAGCCTCGACTGACGCGAATTTATTTTCACGCGCACGATTTAGGCCCGTGATCCATACCAATATTCGCACTCCTCCACCGACTACTACAACAAAGCCCGCTACGCATCACCATCGACGGCCGCCTACCGACCGCGGAGTCCCATCGCACACCCTCACCACCACTCGGCTGGAGGACCCACCAGTCCATCCACCAGGCCGCCATTAATTACGTCGCCCAGCTCGAGACACATCGCGATGCCTGGGGCCACCTCCAACGGCTCGACGCCGTCGGTTCTCCCGGCGTTGGGACGGACTGGCTCACCAGCACCTGTTGCCAAGGTGAGTGTCACTTTTTTTCTTGCTGTGCCCATTGAGGTGCCTTCATCGCTAACAACCCCCTTGCAGACCCCGAGTCGTGCCGCCGGTGTCATGTCCTTTTCCAATATTCTTTCCGAACCCGTCTCCAAGCCCCGGCCGACGTCCCCCCTTCCTGTCGACGACACGCCAATTCCAAGCCGACGCGAGCAATCCGATAAGGCGGATAAGGGGGAGAAGAAGCCTCGCAAGAGCATCAAGTCGCGCGTCTCGGATGTCAAGGGCATCGAGTCGACCCCCAAGATCCCCCGGAGGCCCGCGTCCAAGCCCGAAACACCGTCCTCGATCAAGCTTCCCGCCAAGAGGCTCGCAAATGGCGTTCCGAAACACAAGGTCTTCTCGGCCGACAAGGAGAAGAGGATCCGGGAGCTGATGGACCAGCTCGAGTCCGAAGAAGTCGATGAGACCGAGTTCGAAGACGAAATGCTAGCCTGGACGGAGCGCGCCCAGCGCCGGAGACAGGAGATGAACCGTCGGGACGCCGCTCACCGCCAAGCCCGCCGCGCCGAATACGCCCAGACCGAGATTGAGAAGCTCCAGGCACATGTCGAGTTCGGCAAGGCGCGGTACTACGAGGCTAATTACGAGGAGGCTCTCCAGGAGGTCCGCGAGCAGGAGCTGTTCGCCGAGAAGGAGCGCAAGAAGGACATGCAGCGCAAGAGGCGGCGCGAGAAGTCGATGGCTACTACTATGGAGCAGCGCGTCGCCGCCCTTGCGAGAGCGTCCGCCGCCCAGGACGAGGCCGAGCGCCAGAAGTACATGCGCGAGGCTGAGCGTGCTAATAAGAAGGTTCAACAGACGAAGTACATCCTGCAGAAGGGTCTTAAGGGGCCAGCTCGCCACGTCGGTCCGATTGAGCCTAACCTCGAGGGCGGCACCATGGCGACCTTCTCTGCCGACAGCATGGAGCCGGGCAAGACCAAGGGCAAGGGCCGCGCAGGGGGTCGGCTCAAGAAATCGAAGGAGCAGAAGCAGGCCGAAAAGGAATCTGCTGAGGCCGCCCAGGCCGCCTTGGATGCCGGCCGCGAGCTTCCCAGCAAGGAGGAGACGGCTAAGATTCGAATAAAGTTCAGCAAGTCTAAGGCCGCCAGGGATGATGCCGACAGGGACTCGGAGGGCAAGGAGCCCGGGGAGTCCAAGGGCAAGGAGAAGGCCGTCGAGGAGCCGAAGGACTCGCTCGAGACCCGCTTCCAGTCGAAGGGTTTCAACCAGATCTACGACCAGATCTGGCGCGACCTTGCGAGGAAGGATGTCAACAAGGTGTTCAGGCTCGCGACCGACTCATACTCGACCAAGTCATCCAACCTCAAGAAGACGGCTATCCTGGCGTCCAAGGAGGCCAAGCGATGGCAGCTCCGGACCAACAAGGGCACCAAGGACCTGCAGGCGCGTGCCAAGCGCGTCATGCGTGACATGATGGGCTTCTGGAAGCGGAACGAGCGTGAGGAGCGCGACCTCCGCAAGGCGGCCGAGAAGCAGGAACTCGAGAACGCCCGGCAGGAGGAAGCAAACCGCGAAGCCGCCCGCCAGAAGAGGAAGCTCAACTTCCTCATCTCGCAGACCGAGCTGTACTCGCATTTTATTGGCAAGAAGATCAAGACGAATGAAGTTGAGCGCAGCACCGACCATCCTGATGAGGCCACCGAGGACAAAGACAAGATTCCCGAGCACACGCTCGACGTCGATGAGCCGACTGGGCCGGTTGCCAAGGTCACTAACTTTGAGAACCTCGATTTCGATGCGGAGGATGAGTCGGTCCTGCAAGCCGCCGCTATTGCCAATGCTCAGAACGCCATTGCCGAGGCCCAGAAGAAGGCACGCGAGTTCAACAAGGACGACAACAACATCGATGAGGATGGCGAGATGAACTTCCAGAACCCCACCGGTATGGGCGATGTCGAGATCGAACAGCCGAAACTCCTCAACTGCCAGCTCAAGGAGTACCAACTCAAGGGTCTCAACTGGCTGGTCAACCTGTACGAGCAGGGCATCAACGGCATTCTGGCCGATGAGATGGGTCTCGGCAAGACGGTCCAGTCCATCTCGGTCATGGCATACTTGGCTGAGAAGTACGATATTTGGGGTCCTTTCCTGGTTGTTGCTCCCGCTTCGACCCTGCACAACTGGCAGCAAGAGATCACCAAGTTCGTGCCCGAGTTCAAGGTGCTTCCGTACTGGGGTACAGCCGCGGACCGCAAGGTGCTGCGCAAGTTCTGGGACCGCAAGCACACGACCTACAAGAAGGACGCGCCCTTCCACGTCATGATCACCTCGTACCAGCTTGTCGTTTCCGATGTGGCATACTTCCAGAAGATGAAGTGGCAGTACATGATCCTCGACGAGGCGCAGGCCATCAAGAGCTCGCAGAGCTCCCGGTGGAAGTGCCTGCTGGGCTTCCACTGCCGCAACCGGCTGCTCCTCACGGGCACGCCCATCCAGAACAACATGCAGGAGCTCTGGGCGCTGCTCCACTTCATCATGCCGTCGCTGTTCGACTCGCACGACGAGTTCAGCGAGTGGTTTTCCAAGGACATCGAGTCACACGCGCAGAGCAACACCAAGCTCAACGAGGACCAGCTCAAGCGCCTGCACATGATCCTGAAGCCGTTCATGCTGCGCCGCGTCAAGAAGCATGTTCAGAAGGAGCTGGGTGACAAGATTGAGCTGGATGTGTTCTGCGATCTGACCTACCGCCAGCGCGCCATGTACTCGAACCTGCGCAACCAGATCAGCATTATGGACCTTATTGAGAAGGCTACCATTGGGGATGATGACTCGGCTAGTCTTATGAATCTTGTGATGCAGTTCCGCAAGGTCTGCAACCACCCGGATTTGTTTGAACGAGCTGATACCTCGTCGCCGTTCTCGTGTGGGTACTTTGCCGAGACGGCCTCGTTTGTCCGCGAGGGGAACAACGTCACGGTTGGGTACTCGACGCGCAGCCTGATCGACTACGAGCTGCCGCGGCTTGTGTGGCGGGATGGTGGCAGGCTGCACAAGGCAGGTCCGGACAACGCTGTCGCTGGCTTCCGGAGCAAGTACCTGGACCACATGATGAATATCTGGACGCCCGACAATATCCAAGACAGCATGGGAGGTACCAACAACTTCTCCTGGCTCCGCTTCGCCGACGTCAGCCCCCAGGAGGTTTACCGCGCCAGCCACAAGGATATCTTTGCTCGTGCGGTTGACATGGCGACGAAGAAGAACCGACTGGCGGAGATGAGGGTGGTCTATGATGAGCCGGAGGACGGCAATTGGTCCCCTGCCCATGCGCTCCTTCAGATCACGGCCCGCAACGACCGGAAGCCCTTGGTTGAGATCACCAAGGAAGGCGTTCTCGGCAGCCTCATGAATGTTGCTCGTTCTTCCTGCAATGACCTCGGCCTCGGCCGGCTGGAGCAGGCTGGCCGCCTGCGAGCCACGGCACCCCCCATCGACGTCTCCTGCGACAGCCGCGGCGCCGTCATGGAACGCGAGAACATCATGTTCAACGCGCCCATGCGCAAGGCGCTGTACGGTCCCACGCCCGTCGAGGAGCAGGCCCTCGTCACCCAGAACGTGCCACCTCAATTCTACCCTGTCCCTGCGCTCCTCCCCGCGCCCGACAACGAAAAGCAGCGCTTCACCAGCATCACCGTCCCCTCCATGGGCCGCTTCGTAACCGACTCAGGCAAACTCGCCAAACTCGACGAACTCCTCCGCGAACTCAAAGAAGGCGGCCACCGCGTGCTGCTCTACTTCCAAATGACGCGCATGATAGACCTCATGGAAGAATACCTCACCTACCGCAACTACAAGTACTGCCGACTCGACGGCTCGACCAAGCTCGAAGACCGCCGCGACACAGTCGCCGACTTCCAAACCCGCCCCGAAATCTTCATCTTCCTACTCTCCACCCGCGCCGGCGGCCTCGGCATCAACCTCACGACCGCCGACACGGTCATCTTCTACGACTCGGACTGGAACCCCACCATCGACTCGCAAGCCATGGACCGCGCCCACCGCCTCGGCCAGACGAAGCAGGTCACGGTCTACCGGCTCATCACGCGCGGGACGATTGAGGAGCGTATCCGCAAGCGTGCGATGCAGAAGGAGGAGGTGCAGAGGGTTGTGATTACGGGCGGGGCGTCGGCGGCCGGTGGTGGTGGGGTCGATTTCTCGGGCCGTAGGGCGCCTGAGAATCGGAACCGCGATATTGCGCTGTGGTTGGCCGATGATGAGCAGGCCGAGATGATTGAGAGGAGGGAGAAGGAGATGTTGGCGAGTGGGGAGTTGGAGAAGGTGCAGAAGAAGCGGGGGGGTGGGGCTGGGGGGAAGAGGAAGAGGGGGCCTGCGACTGGGGGGGCAGGGGGGGAGGTGGTGAGTTTGGATGAGATGTATCATGAGGGTGAGTTTGCTGCTTGATATGTATCCTCTCCTGAGAAGCAGATGCTAACCAACGCCACAGGCGAGGGCCACTTTGACGATAACAAGGGCTCTGGCGCGGCGACGCCCACGGGCGGCGAGGACGGACGCCCGGGCAAGAAGAAGCGTGTCGCGGGCAGCAAGAAGGCCAAGACCACCAAGCAGAGGCTGGCGATTGCCGACGGGCAGATTTGATATGTAACGGGGCCAGGGGGTAATGGAAGATCGAAGACTCGGGGTTTCACGTCATCTCTCTTGTCGGGGCTGTTACGTGGTGATACTTGGGCTGCGATGTGTTGTATGACTAGCAGGGAGGGGATGTGTGTTTTGCTTCTGGTTCTGCTTTGTATATGATGACATGGGCGTGGGAGAAGGGAGGTACAAAAGAGGAGCTCATTGATCACGAGAGGAATGGGTCGTGGGATTATTGGCATGGGATGGGCTGGTGTTTTACGGCATGGAAGAAAGGGGGGGTAGATACACGCATACAGCGCGCTGGCTGCTTAATTTCCTTGCGTTCTTGAGGATAACACACAAAGATTTCAGAGAGTCTCAAGTGGAAGCAGTTGTTCATTGGGCTGGTGATGGGTGGCTTGTGGTTTGCCTGGTCCTTGTCAGGTTGTGAAGATCTCTGTGATCTTGGTAGCTTTTTTTCTGCATGTCTGCTTATGTATTGATCACGAGGAGGAGGTATCAAACAGTCAACCAACATCTGCCACACCTTAATTTGCTCTCCTCCCACCCATAAATCGAACTCAATCCAAATGTCCCTCACATTGACACACACCGCGAACCCGAGACTGGTGGTGCCATCTCTTGGCCCTGGTAATTTGCCAAGCACGAATGTGGGGTGGTTGTGGGGCGCCAAGTAACTTTATCGCACTCTTATCGCAGCCACGATGCTCCCCTTGCCAACGTCATCGTTGACTTCTGGACATTTGTCAGTCGCGATCATTGTTTGACCAAACGGGTCTGTCTATTTCCTTTCTTTCGACCTTAAGAATCCAACGATTACCTATTTGCCCCAATCGCACTTTTTGACCTTCGCTGTTCCCTATTTGCTGCCATAACAACACAACGCTCCCAACACAGAGTCCTCCATTACCATGGGCCTCATCCAAGCTGCCGCCGACGTTGCCGACTACACACAACGCGAGCTCGACCGACTCGTACCTCCCGAGTCTCGGGAGAAGGCATACTCTAATGTAAAAGAGTATGCAACCAGAAACCCAGTTTTTTTTGTATGTCTCCGTCAAGCCTTGACCATCTCAACCGCCAGCACTGACAAGCCCCTTTCCAGAGTTTCGCCGCCGCCCAACTCCTCTTCGCCGCCCTCCCAATTTTTATCTTCCTCTCCTTCATCATCTCGACAATCCTCTTCTCCTTCGGCTGCGCGGTCCTCTTCACCCTCTTCTGGATCATCGTCGCCCTCTGCGTCCTTGTCCCTGCGCTTCTGATCGGAGCCACCGTTTCGGCGGTCGTGTGGGCTTCGATTGCGGCGTGCTTTATCGCGAGCAGCTGGGGGTTGGAGGTGGTAAAAAACATGGCTGATGCTGCAGGGCGGGAATTGGGAGATCCAGACGCGCAGCGGAAGGAGAGGGCGGCATATACACCGGAGGAGTCGTCGACCCCGGCGGAGTGGGCGGAGGTTGAGGGGAGGGATGTCAAGAGCGGGGAAGGGGTGAAGAAGGAAGGGGGAGAGATATAAGGGTTCTTGGAAGCTGAGGGTGACGTTTTGGAAGCCAGGCAGGTTCTGGCGAGGCATGGGATTGTTGTTGCCCTGGGGCAACGGCGGAAGAAAGATGGGCACGAAATAAACGGAAACAGAGGGACAGGTACCTGGAGGGCAAATATGACTCGACCAAATCCAACAGCCAACACACAGGCAGACACGACTTTTCAATTTCTATCTTCGACAACTGTTCAACGTCTGGTTGCTTCAACAGTCCCCGACAGCTCCGGATTTTAACCTTCTCAAACTGGAAGGTTCTTCAGATCTTTGGCCAGCTACATAATGTTACCGTTAGAAAACCAATTCACGAAAAAGTCTTTGTTTTCGACTTACATGGGAACCATGCGCGGCCGCCTCTCCCCATTCCCTTCGCCAGCACCTTCCACGTCCGCCACCGCTTTGGACACCTGGTTTCTCTTCCAGTGGAACCGAATGACCACCTTGATCTCCTTTTTCTTGTCAAACCGCTCATACGCCTTGGGAGCATCTTCAATCCCAATCTCAGAGGTCACAATCCAGTCCAGATGTGCCCTCCCGCTCTTGACTAGCTCATATGCCGTGGGCATGACTTCATAAAGATATGTACCAACACTTCCAGAACCCATGGAAAGGCTCTTGAACCACAGATCCGGAATAGAGATGGATAGCTCGCGGTTCATCAAATCACCACACGGTCTCCCTGCCGACTTCCCCTGGGCTCCGTAAAAACCCAGCAACCCAATCCCGCCATTGTACTTGGTCACCCTGATCGCCTCCTGGATGACATAGTTCTGCTGTGACTTCCGGCGATGGTTGAGGCATTCCTGACCGATGCAGTCAACAGTCCGTTCAACGCCAAGCGACTCGCGGCGCAAGATCTGATCGCTCGCTTTGCCTTCCTTAGAGGTGAAGTCGATGGGAATAGCACCGATTGAGGCGGCCTTGTCGAGCCGCTCACGGATGTGGTCAATCGAGTAGACCTTCGATGCTCCGCGGAGGATTGCAGAGTAGGCGCACAAAAGGCCCACCGGCCCGGCGCCAAAGATGGCAACCGAGTCGCCTGCCTGGAAACGCGCATAGTCGAGCCCCATCCAGGCGGTGATGAAGATGTCGGAGAGGAAGAGCCAGTCCAGGTCCGAGGAGCGGTCGTCCGGGAGAGCAAGCAGGGAGTCATCCGCGAACGGCACGCGGAGGTACTCAGCCTGTGAGCCCCCGAGCCCTCCAAAGTCCCGGCCCTCTCCATACAACAGGGCCTGCTCTTCCAACGCCTTGTTGACGGAGTAGGAGCCCAAGTCGGGACGAGCGGGGATGAGAACGCGGTCTCCGACCTTGGTGCGCTCCGTGGCCTCGCCCACTTCAACCACCACGCCGACACCCTCGTGGCCCATCTGCCAGGGCGGATTCGTGCTGCCAAAGATCCCGTGGTAGGTGTGCAGGTCTGTGCCGCAGATTGCGGTGGTGGTCATGCGCACGATGGCGTCTTCGGGCTGTTTAATCTTGGGGCGGGGGACGTCGCGGACGACCATTTCGTAGGGTTTGCCTTCCCAGACGACGGCACGCATTGTCTTCTTGGAGGCATTGGTGCCGTTTTGTTGGGGGTGGTTGTTGGAGGAGGACATGTTGATTTCAGTACTTTTGGTAGCTATCAAGTATACAAGATAGCGAAGACTCCGTGTGGGGAGGTGAAGAAGTCCCTGGAAACCTCAAGTTGTATATGTCCAGAGACGCTCGGACTTATGGATTGTTTGTTGATCATCGCCGAGACAATGACACTGACCCAATGTCACTCCACCTCCCACATCGTTTTTTTGCACCAGTCGAATACCCACTACAAGCCTCAGCGTACGCCGACCGATTCAATCAGTGAAATTCGAAATGGAGAGGAAGAGAACGTTAGTGGACATTGAATGATTTGAAGGGGGCATATAACTACGTGTCAAAAATGTAAAAACACGTGGTTCTTCTTTTGGAGCTTGTCAAAAGCTCACACCATAGGTTCAAAGACGCGCATTGTGCGTTTTCGAGGTTCTTCGCTCGATGCCACGCAGCCACTGATAAACCCGACCTTGAGCTGGTCTCGCTTCAAAAGACCTCAGATATTTCAAGAAAGCATCTATTAAAGATGCCTTCGCTAGGTTTTGTACTCCGCTACTCTTCTTCATCACCAGTGTCTCAGTCACTTACACCTAGCGAATAAACCTGTCTTCTCAACAAGGTTGTTATACTCTCAACGGCCGAAGTACTTTATTCACTCAGTCTTGCCGACCTACAACAACTCTCCAATCTACCTTAAACCCGCACAACAACTCGTTAAGCTTCAGCATCCCGATTACACAACAACCATGTGTCGCAAGCACCCCGTAATGTACGCTTGCGGCCACATGGTCACGGAGCGGGACTGGTACTGCAAAGAGGCTCGAGCCAGGATGGCGGAAGGACTAGATCCAGGTACAGCCCGGCACTGTGCCATCGAACGTGGACCTGAGGAGGTTATGTCAATCAATTGCGACCAGTGCCACGCCGACGCCATGCAACGGGAGGCATACAATGAGTCGAGGATGTGGAGGGAAGACCTCATCCCCAAAGCAGGTGATAATCCGGCCCTCAAGAAGTGGTTTAAGATACAAGGAAATCGACAAGGAAGGCGTTGGATACAGAACTGCTCCCGCGCTGGGAAGAGGACACTCTCAACGGGACTGGCAACTAGATCTACGACGGGTATTCCCGCACCACAAAGGACACCAAGAAGAGGATGCTCGAGCATGTGAATTGGTGGCAAACGGGCCAAGAAGCAGATCCCAGAGACTCCTACAGCAGCTACATGGAGGGCGCTGGATACCTCAGCGGCGGCGGGCAGCACTTTCTCGGGGTCCTTGTACGCCAGCAGTTCCAACTCGGATGTGGCGCATGGCAAGGCGCGTCACAAGAGCAGCGGACCGCACCGGGTCGACAGGAGCTCACATCAGGATAAGGGTAACAGGTCTCACGGTCATTAGCAGCTTCCGTTATGGCAAGGGCAAGAGGACCGCTCATGGTCAAAATAGTGACTCGCACGGCAAGGGAGGTGGTTCTTCCGGTCAAGGTTACTTTCAGGGCATGGAGCACTGCGGCCGTTACTAAGGGGTTGCCAACCTGTGGGCCTGTGGGAGGAGGAAAGAGAAGTTAAACTTCAGAATGATGCCATGTTTTGGGGGGGGTTCGAAGGGCTTGGGACACGGAAATACCATCAGAAGAAAACAGAGCAGAATCAGAAACAGTGACTTTGTGCAAAGGAAGTTGGTACTGCTGGAAAGGTTGATAATGGACAGTGCAATTTGATTTAAGCAAACTTTGACTGCTTCACCTCTGGCTCTTGGGGCATACTCGTAATCTTGGGCATTATCGGGTAGGTAGGCCGTTTCTTGTAGGATGCATTTTAATCGCACTACGAATTATCCCCGACTTAGTCTAGTTAGAGGTTCTCTGATTACAATTTGTAGTTGTCTTCACTAGGTAACCTCCATCCTTTTTTTCGTTTATCCGTCTGTTTCTTTTATATCTCTCCTCCTTTCTTCTCCTCCTCATTTCTTTACTCTTTCTTTCTTCTTTCCTCCTCCTCTTTCTCCTCTCATTTCTCCTTCTTTCTTCCTTCGTTCTTCCTTCCTTCTTCCTTCCTTCTTCCTTCTTTCTTCCTTCTTCCTTCTTCAACTCTTTCGTTCTACGATATGAAGTTTCTATAGTTACTGAACTTCTGAATATGTTCCCACCAAGTTTTACTACGAAGCTCGCATACAAGTCCATTAGCATTATCATTATAACGTACACTGTAAGCGAGTGTGCAATATAAGCGAGTGTGCAATATAAGCGAGTGTGCAATATAAGCGAGTGTGCAGTTTTCTACTACCCGACAACAACTATCCTCAATTGCAATACATCACTAGGAACTAACTATAATTAACGTTACATCAGAAATAGCTAAATCAGACGGTCCTGCGACCCCCTGACAAGTGCGTGCATTATGGCCAGGCTTGCCGCACACACCACAGCATCGAACTTTCGTCCGACCCCCCCCCGCACCACTACCCTCAGGCTGCATTTCTTGTACTCCCTCTCCACCCACCGCCCCCTGGCCTAGTAGATCCTGTACAGCAAGTGACCCTCCGAGCTGCACACGTGTCTTCTTGGCTCTCCGGCGCTTGCTTAGTGCCTCGTTAGCCTTACGGAGCGAAGAGACCTCTGACCGAAGAAGAGCCACCTGGTGCATCACAGCCGTTGTACCCTTCGTAAGCTGGTCCACAGCAGCCAACATCGGGGTTGGAGAGCTATTTTGATGGTTGGCAATGCGAGTCTTGATAAGCGTTGACTGCGACTCGGCCTCTCGGGGGTTATGTGGTGTCTGGAAGACCCAAGAGTGTGAACTGCCAGGTCGTGAATTCGGGGGTGTTGGCGTACGAAGCTTCACATATATAGTGTTCCATACAAGCGCAAACCACTCACCGATGACCTTTGGATCTTTGCACTTGGCCCTCTGGTAGTCATATCGACGCACATAACGCGTACGGAGCTCTGGCTGGCGTTTGACAAAGTTGTGTGCCCAGAGCTTGCCGACAGGGGGCGCGTCGCGTTCGCGTAATAGTTGGTTGGCCATATCTTCCACACCACGCAGTCTCGGTAAAAAAGCTCGTACATATAGCTAAGTTACGTATTGAACAATGGCCTTTTCTTTGGCATTGGTGAGCCCACGCGATTTGGGCGTCGTACCACATCGTACAGGTCGGCCAGCACGTCGTCGGGCTAAGGTCATACGGTTGGCATTATAGATATTGGCTGCGGCTGAAACCTTTAGGTTTTTGTCGTTTTGAAGAGCCTGGAGGGCTAGGATTACCCTGCTTTTATCTAAAGTAGCAGTCATGTTGAATGGTGGAAAAGAGTTGGTGTTGAGGAGAGAGGTGGCGCGTCCCGTGGGAAATTGCACACTCGCTTATAATGCACGTTAATCATCTATTATCTTATCAACAAAACCCTTACCTCACTTAGTACCATGGCTACTCTTGTGCTCCACACCATATAACATAGCCCTTGAGAATAAATACTGCGTTAGGAGAGACGTTTCCATAGTAGTTGACAGATAACCCCCCGTTTCGCTTGCCCAGTGCCAAGAACCCAAAGCCACTTACTGCTACGGTCGGTACTCCGGTGCTTGACGTAGGAGGACACCAACAGAAACATTTGAGGAGGGGGCGCTCAATGTCAGAGTCGTATGGGCTTTTCTAACCTTGTAGGCTTTCTTCTTTCGAAGTATTCAGAATACCACGATTCAAGAGCATGCAGGTTTTGGTGGCTGTGTTCCATCTATTTATTACTGCTCAACCGAAATCGTACTGTGTAAGATGCGCTGGGTTAAGAACATGTCATTGGTCTGTCGGTATTAGCAGCAAGAGGCATTTTGTTGACTGCTGTTGGCTGGACAATCCACAGGTCGACTCAGCCGCAGAGAGCATCAACCTTGCAGCCTACAGCCTCACCGCCCATTCTTTCTTCTCCTTTGCAACAGCGCAGCAACACAATTTTTGAAACAATGGCAGGACTCTGGAGCAAATTACGAGGACATCTCGAGCTCGACCCCAAACAGCGGATCCAGATTCTTTCAGACCTGCATCTCGAACTCTGCCAGCAGTACTCGACATTCACCTTCGCCGCATCCGCACCGTTTCTACTCTTGGCCGGCGACATTGGCCGCCTAATCGATTACGACGGATACCTCGCCTTTCTTCAAGCCCAAGTCACCCGGTACAAAAAGGTCTTCTTGGTACTGGGAAACCACGAGTTCTACCAGCTAGACTACCAATCTGGAATCGACACTGCGCGACGCCTCTCTGAGGAACCGTCCCTGGAAGACAAAGTTGTTCTGTTGCACCGTACCAGGTGGGACGACCCCGATTCTGACCTGACCATTCTTGGCTGCACCCTCTGGTCCGCGATCCCCGAATCATCTGTCAAGGACGTAGAGGCCATGGTCAGCGACTTCAAGCAAATCCAACAGTGGACCGCACAACGACACAACGATATTCATGTCGAAGAGCTTGCCTGGCTCCATGACCAGGTGGCCCAGATCAAAGCTGGCGCGGCAAATCCGAAGCGACGCATTCTTATCGCCACCCACCATGCGCCCTGTATCAAGGGGACTTCGCGGCCCGAACACCTCAAGAACCCGTGGGCGCCGGCTTACTCAACCGACCTTGTGAACCAAGCGGGATGGGATGGCGTCAAGGTGTGGATGTTTGGCCACACCCACTACTCAACTCAGTTTTCGCGGAGTGGTATCAAGTTGGTGGCCAACCAGCGGGGGTATGTTCTCCCTGGGGGCGCCCGACTAGATGAAGGTAGAAAGTCGAAGAATGGACAAGAATTCGACCCAGAGATGGCCATTGGGGTGTAGATACTGGTAGAATACCAGAGCACAACATTGATAATTGATAACTCCTCCATCTCCTGACTTCTGTGCACTGCTGGTCACTTGATACTTCAAGAATGGAGCGAGAAGCAAGCCCGTGGCTGTTGCAAAATCCGGATTTGGGATAATGAGGACAAAGATGAACTTCAATGTTGGTGCTGTCCGTGTTTCGTATTAGCGGCACCACTTTTTATACTTGCGACGCGTTGGTATCACCAGTGCCACCAATCGGCGAACCCAACGGCCAACTGACCTACCAATGTATATTAACTCGCTTAACTCGCTAATTAGTAGATATGGTTGGATGGAAGGTTCGTCGTATATTAGGCGCTACTTCTTTGCTACCGCCTTTGTCGTCTTTCATACTAAAACTGCCGCCTGGCCAGCCTCCCGTTTTGCTTCAGGAGGACGCCTACAGGTGAGCCCCTGACAAAGAAAATTACACTGTACTCCCAACTCTAGGTTCGTCACCAGATTTAAAAAACTATCTGTTGGACCTTTGGTTCCAGTGATTGGTGTCGGCAACATGGTCTGAGCCGGAATGATGAAAGGCCCAGACGGGAAACGCGACCACACGGTGCAACACTATTGAAAGGGTTTGAAGTCTGGTTGCTAGTAATGTTGGCCGGGTGAGCAGGTCAGGGAGCAAGAGGAAGCCGGGTTCAAATCAAGCCCCCAACATAATGAACTATTAAACGGGACAATATCTCACACGTATATATTGTGCCCTTTTCCTTGCAGTTTACTACCCCCTTGACTTTCATCATCCGCAATTCGCATACTTCAATCAACAACTTACTCGTAGTGTTCGGCTCATAACCACCCAGCATCTCAACTTTGACAGTGTTCAACGCCCAGAATTGATCATCACATCATGTGCATCGAATACAGCAACACCTTTTTTTGCTGCTACGTGGAGGGAAGGTGCTTATCACGAAAGGGCAAGGATAAAACTGGGCGTCCCTCTTCCTGGACGGACTCTAGTGACTGCGGGGCTCCGAAAACCAACAATGGATGCTGCGAGAATGTGAGAACAGATTCCACCACGGCCATCGGACTGCCCTTCGACTGCAAAACACACCACGAAAAGAGAATGACCAGTCTGGAGGAGGAATGGAACGACGAATGGAACATAATAATCAACGCCTACAAGGATAAGAAATACGAGAAAGTGGCAAAGAAGTTCAAGGAAGAAGCCAAAATCTTGAGAAAAACACGTTCGATGAAATTGAAGAAGCCGCTTGGAAGTTTCTCCTAGAGTTTCATCAGCCGGCGCAACAGTGGCAGCAGTGGTTGCAGGACCGCAAGGCTAAGTTGATCGAGAATTGGGAAGCCGAGCAAGCTACAAGGCCCCAAGATGAAGCCCGAAAACGGGAAGAAAGGGCTCGAAAACAACAAGAGATGGATCGAAAACGGGCAGAGAAGGCTCAGACACAGAAAGAGGAGGCTCGACAACGGGAAGAAGACGCACGAAGGCAGGAAGAGGCTCAAATACGAGAAACCTGGTTGAAATAACTACACCTTCTAAAGATTACGAGGACAAGGCTGATGCCGATATACCTGCATTTTTATTTGACCACTCTTCGGCTTCGTTCAGAGTATCACGGATGTTTGTAAGTCGGCTCGAGATGTAAGGCTGGTCCTTGCTTTGACTATCGGTAGTACTAGACAGAGGCGGCAGGGTCGCCATAAAACCACTCTCTTGCTATTCAAAACTTCACGAGGCAAATAGCATTCAGCGACCAAGAGCTTAATGTTTGTGGCTTGTGATTACAATGTTCAAGGCGCCACCTCCCGGCCAGTCCGGGCGCTCTCCCTCGCCGCCTCCAGTATCCTCAGCACCTGAGCAGCTTGTGTGGCCGGCACAGGCACATCTTCCTCCTTGCCACTCTCCACCGCTTTGGCAAAGAGCTCGTAGAACTTAAGGTAGGTCACCGGCTCTACGGTAGGGCATACCCGATCCGCCACAGTTCCATCGTCCGCCAGGATGGACAGCCGCCCATACCTCGACTCATCCTCCCTCCCAAACTCAGCATCTGTCGCCTTGCCCCCACCCCTGAGCTGATCCTCCTGCGGATCCAGCCCCGTCTTGTGATAACTCCCCTTGCTCCCCCTAACCCAAAACCTCACCTGCCTCGACTCAACACTGACCACCCCAATCCTCACATACACCACCACCCCTGTCTCCTCATAATTCAACATCACCGTCACACTATCCGGCTCATCCTCGCCCTCCCCCACCCCCTTAACCAACCTCCCCTCCCTCTGCCTCACAAACTTCCCATACACCGCACTCGGCATACCAAAAAGCACAAACACCTGATCAATCAGATGCGTACCCAAATCAAACAACACCCCCCCACCCTCCTTCATCCCCATGCTCGCCTTCCACGAGCCGCTCGGCGCCTGAATCCGCAGCCGATCAAAGTGCGTCTCAAACTCCACCACCCGCCCCAGCGTGCCGTCCCCGATCAGCCGCTGCACCGTCAAGAAGTCGGAATCCCACCGCCGGTTCTGGTAGACGCACAGCACGAGGCCCTTTTCGCGTGCCAGGGCCGCGAGGGCGTCGGCCTCGGCGGAGGTGGGCACGAAGGGTTTCTCAACGAGCACGTGCTTGCCTGCTTCAAGGGCGGCGCGCGCAAAGGGGAAGTGCGTGTTGGGCGGGGTGCAGAGGATGACGATGTCGAGGTCGGGGTCGGCGAGGAGGGCGTCGAAGGAGGTGTGGTGCTTGACGGTGGGGTAGTCGGCGGGCGCGGAGTTGGAGGGCGTGGGGGTGCGTTGGAGGATGGAGTGCAGGTTGAGGGAGGGGGTGAGGGCGATGAAGGGGATGTGGAAGACTTTGGCGGAAAGGCTGGTGATGGGTTAGTGAGGAGGGCTACGAGCCTTTTGCCATTTTGGAAGGGGGGAGCGTACCCGTAACCGACGATGCCGGCATTGAACTGCTTTTGAGAGACCATCTTTGAGAGTGGGAAGAGATTCAGTTGCTTGGAATTCGGTAAGTGGTGTAGTCCGGCTGGTGAGCTGTTGTTCTCCTCTGAAGTTCTGCTCAGCGGTAGATATGTCTTAAGTCTTTTACACCCGAGAGAAGCTAGAATGGCTCAACCAATTTCCCTGAGCTTGCGGGGCAGCTCTCGTATTTTTTTCCAAGACAGCTCCCTTGCGCGGACCCCGCTTGAGATGACGTCTCCTTGGAAGTTGAGGGGTGCTGAGAAATCAAGGTTCAGGGGCTCAGGGGTACCTGTGGGCGAGGGTCCCACTTTGCGATATTGCCCAAGGGGGCAAGAGGAAGCGAAGCCACCATGCTTGCTCTGTTAGCCACAAAGGGCACAGCTATTCTTCTTGAAGCAAATACGGGCCCACCGTTCCCATCAGTTAGGTATCGGCTAACAGTACAGAATGCTGTTTTCAACGTCCCTTCACCGCTGGAAAGGGATCGGCAGTGGCCATGGGACGTCCTAAAAGGGATTACGACTGGCCGTGAAACCTCAATCCCAGCCGCCTCGGCCCTTGCCAGAGCAAGCTCCATCTCCAACACGCCCTCTGGGGTGAAATGGCTGCCGTAGAACTCATCTGCGTTGCCCCGTAAGTCCGATAAGTTGGCTTCAAGATCCTCTAGACGATATTCACCGCAACAAAGCTGGCCAGGAACGAAGGGGTCTTCCCAGCCTGTCTCTATTTCTTTGACGTCTGAGCTAGAGATGCAGTCATACGAAAATGCGGATGCCGAACGGAGGCCGGTGCTTTTCGGCGTCCTGACTCTGCGGGGAGTTGCTGTAGCCGTTTGGGCTGTCTGGGTCGGCGTCCAGCAGCGCCAGTTGCATTTCGTACGCGGCGTAGGTTGGCGCACCATCGTGACTGGGCGCGGGCTCTACCACGACCTTCCTCGGGGGTATGGGCCTCTTGCCGACGGTTGGTGTTTTTTTGCCCTGGGCGCGGAGCTTGGCATCGGCTTCCTCCAGGGCCTCATCCTCAACAGCCTCCCTTGCGAGCTGCTTCTCGGAGGGGACCTCGATGTCGATTCCGAGGCGCTCGCAGACATGGCACATGTTGGGCGAAGTCGAGGTTTCGTTTGGGGAGCGGGGGCGGGGGGGGAGGGGCAGGTGGTAGAAAGTGGAAAGTGGAAAGTGGAAATTGGAAAGGTAACATGTACTACAAGACGCCGTCATAACATTTGCAGAATCTTTATTCCATGAGCAACACGCTGAATTGAGCTACTTCCAACGCACAGTCCTGAATTTAGAACTATCTGCAACCCCTGGCTCTACATATCCAGCAGAGCTCTTATCCTGTTCTCTACCGCCTTCTTTGTCACCGGTGCGTCGGCCGCCGCCCACTCCCATCCGTGCGGAACGCCAGGGTATAGGTGCGACGCAACATCGACACCGGCCGCGGCCAACCTCGCCCCAAACGCCAGGCACTCATCCCTGAACAAGTCCAGTTCGCCAACATCAATGTAGGTCTTGGGTAACCCAGACACATCCGTCGCCCTCGCGGCAGCCGCGTACAGCGACACCTTGCCCCCCTCAGTACTCCCAGCATCACCCCCCAAATACGACCCCCACCCAATCTCACTCTTCCTCGCCGTCCACGTCAAATACTCATGGAGGGGATCATCCTCCGCAATCCGCGTCCGATCATCCAGCATCGGATACACCAGCACCAGCCTCGCAATCCGCGGCTCGAACCCCCTATCCCTTGCTATCAGCGCCGCCGCCGCCGCGAGCCCGCCCCCGGCGCTGATGCCCATGATTGCGATCCGGCCCGCGTCGATGCCCTGCTCGGCCGCGTGGTCGCGCAGCCACTCGAGCGCGGCGTAGACGTCTTCAACGGGCTTGGGGAAGGCGGCCTCGGGCGCGAGGGGTACGCAGGCGCGAAGATGGGAAGGCCGGTTGCGGCGGCGTAGCGGCTGATGTCTTTGCGGAAGAGGGCGACGCTGCCAGAGACGAGGCCGCCGCCGAAGATGTAAAGGATTGCGGGGGTGGGAGTAGTGCTGCCGGGGGTGGTGCTGGATTTGTTGGAGGGCGGTGTGAAGCGGTGCAGGGGGATGGTGGTGCCGTCGGCCGAGGTGTAGTGTAGGACTGTTTCCAACACTGTGTCTTCGCTGGGGATGGTGAACTCGCTCATGACGGCAGCCATGGTGGCGTCGTTGATGCGTCTGAGCGAGGGGGCGTCAGTGGGGATCGGCGGGACGAAGCCTACCCAGCGGGCTGTTGCCTGCTGGTAGTGGGGGTCTACCCTGAAGACGGTCATTGTGAAGGGTTTGGTGTGATGGTGCGTGTGATATTATGTCGGAACTTTGGAGTGCTGAAATTGAAGGGGACCAGTCGGTGTTGGGTTTATGTACTGTCCTGTACCTCTCGGTGGTCCACACGGTTCCACGGACGAGGCAAGCTTTACCACTGCCTCCAGCGCTGGTCGAGGATGCCCTTGGTTTGTCATCGCTTAACTTGGGACGGTGCAACTTGGAGCGCTTTGGCTGTGTATTTCGGGTTTCTTGATTCTTCACTCTTCAGCTCTTTGTTGGAGGTCCACATCGCGTGTCAGGGGTTCAGGGGCAAAATCATCGCTAGCCGGCCCGTCTCAGGTGTGGCCCGATCTAGATCACAAGTTGATCGCTAGCCACTAACGTGAAGGATTCAAGTCCACGATAAGTGTATCTAGCACTCTAGGTATTTCCTATCAATTTGTTGGTGGTTGACCCACAAGCTGAGAAATCACTTCTCTCTTCCCTTCCCCTGTGCCAGAGTCGCATTACGTCAGCCAATTTTTCGGATCGGTTTTATCGAAAATCAGCTGACCCGCTAGCCTTTGGCGGTGAATCCGACACCTCGCCCAACCAACCCTCGGCTGCTCCAACATGACTGGCGACACTAGCACCGCCGACCTGAGGGCCTACTGATGACGATTTCGAGAGACTGTCCCTGCCCTGTAGAATCATAAGGGTGCTAGCCCTACCTCGGTTGCAACGTGCAGTCGAGCCCTTGAATTTTACCAGGTTATGAGCGCAGACCCACACTTTACGTCCGTGGGTTCCATTGCCATTTTAGGCAGTTCCGACACCCACTGTTAAGGACAGGCAATACCACCGCCTTCATACTTTGAAAAGGATTTTTTTTTTTGAGTCCCGGCCATTAGCATTGCTATAATGTTAATGAAATTATGTCCACCTCAACAGTACCCATTACCCGTGTTCCTGCCTCTTCGTTCCTTCTAATCCCCCCTCCATCAACTGTGCAAGCTCAAGTGCTGGTGCTTCTCCGCTACCATCAGTCTCTCTGGGAACAGGCCCTTGTTCCATCTTTTTTCCCCACGGTGCACTATCCATCGTCATGACGTTGAACACCCCATTCACTATCTTTAGAACAACCAGTAGACCGAATAGAACCAAGGGAATCGCAGCAGGCCCGGTTTCTGGTTTGAATGCGCTGGCAACAACACCGAAGACCAAAAACAAAAAGATCACTGAGACAAGGTCCAATAATGTAACGAGGGCGGATGTCCCGCAGACAGTCATGAAGGATTGGTGCTCCATCAGAACATTTCTCATCATTCGATCCAGCTCACCTCGATTCGTTTGGGATCGCCATGCCCCTTGACTTAGGTAGCGAATTGTATAGACTGCGCGGGCAAAGTGCTTGATCAGGTCATTTTGGCACTGCACGTACTCATGTTTGACGGTTTGCCCATTTGAGCCCTTGTGTATTATCGTAAGGGTCATCGCTTGTTCTTCTTGTTGTTCGTTACCATCATCTTGGAGTCCAGAAGGGGTGCTGCCGACCGTACCCTGACTTGATTTGGTGAGCTGAGACCGTTTCTCAATGTAGTCTGCCAAATGGTAGTGGGCATTTCTTGTTTCTCATAACTTCACTCAGAAAGAGAAGGGTTAATAGTTTGTACCGTAATAGCACTCTCCCGCAGCCATGAATGGCAGAACGAGCTGAGCCAAAGCCATGATCTAGCCAAACCCCATGTAACTGGACCCTTCGTCTAGCGGGGCCCAGCCAGTATTTACCCAACGAAATACGGCAAGCTGAGAGATTCCGTATGAAAAAACTGAAAGCAACGACAGCAAACGAAGACAGGAACGGTCCATGAGGAACAACGCGGCACAGGGATTTAGTAACCGACGTGGCATCTTCAGCACGAGTCGCATCCTCCGGCATCGAATGGCGGCCTCGTACACCTGGCGGTATTCGTCGGGGGACAAGTGCAACGCTGCCAGCGACGGATAAGAGTCTTGTGTCCGCTTTGACCAGAATAGACGTGAAGTGCGAGAGTGGAAGCGAGACAGAGATCCATAATCAAAGCAAAGGTCCCAAATGCGAGACCAATACTCGTAGGCAATCAGCAGGAATGCTGAGGTCCATGAGACAAGGAGGATGGCGAGGTTGAACGGGAGGGTGTCAGCCCGGGCCTTTTCCAGCACCCGGATTCCGTGGATGAAGAGACACTGAACGGGAACCTTCAGGCTCCAGCCGTACGATGCGTTTGTGACGGCGAAGACATAGGCCAGAAGAATTAGGATTGCGACGATGCCAAAGATCCGGACTAGTCGAATAAACCAATGCGTCTTCAAATATGTCCGGAGGACATCCATCGTAGCTAGATGCGTGGTGGACGAGAACCAGGCGAGGCTGAGAACAACTGAAAACTCATAGTTTGAGAGATCCTTCTGATGCGCTATCCCTGAGATTATGATGGCGAGTCCCGTAATCAGCTGCTGGTCGCTGAGGGATAGGATGAACTGTGTGAATGCTTGCTTCCTTGCTTCTGACCGAGAGGCATACAGCTCCGGCTCGGTGTCGGTGATCGGCAATGCTGGAAGACCACGAATTTTGAGAAAGAAGGCTCCGAGGTTTCTGTCTCTGGCTCTCGCCCATTTGATGACTTCGCGGTCGGCATCGTCCATGAACTCGTCGCCGAGAGATTCGGAGAGATAAGCGAAAATGACCGTGAGGATGGTTATGGTCGCTGAGGTCAGGAATGCTGCAACAACCTGGAGCGAAAGGATTAAAATGTACTCTATGGCTGCAATTGGAAATCAATTACCCCGGGTCCAACGATGTCAGCGTTGGCGGTGATGCTTCCTGATGGCTCTGTGCAGTTGACTGCCATCACTAGGGCCTCGATCCCATTCTATGGATCAGGAAGAGGAATAAGTCAAAAGGGTGGTCAGAGAACAGCAGTCCTGACGGCTGGAATTCAAAAGTAATGTAAACCTGGAACGAATTTTGAAGATGATTCTTGAGGACATTATCTTACCCCTTGGTCCCAAGCAATGAAGTCATGATCTTAGTGGCGTTCAGAAGGGCTGCAGATCAAACTGGCAACCATTGATGGCGATGATCTGTTGGAAAAGAATCTTGTTGATTGGTGCAGGCTAGATGCTGTGTTATCTGGCTAGCCTAGGATTGCAAAAAGAGTGAGACCTGGCCAGTCATGCTAAGGTGGTGGACTTGTGGTAGCTCAGGTAACCAGCCGGCCAGGTTGTCACAGTGATCCCGTGCCAACAACCCTACCAAAGGTGTTAACGATTCCTGATTATTGTGTCAAAGACTTGGAGTTCAAGTTGTGAAAGTATCCAAGTAAAGAAGCGGTTAGTAGAAGAGATTGGAGATGGTTCTCAAACTCGGTTCTTTCCACAAAAAGACCGACAACATGCGAGTCATAAGGTGGCCACTGCTGTGCAAATAGGCTAGACCCTTTACTGAAGTAAGCAATTCATTTATGTAGTTTCGTACAATGGCAGTCGAACTATTATCCTCGTTGAGATACAGAAGCTTAGTTAGTAACGGATGAGAAAGAAACATTCTGTATAAAATAGCTAGTTAGCTTAGAGTACTAGTAAAAGAGGTATTTGTTTCATTAGTCCTTACAAAAAGCATTTAGAATGAAAAGTTAAGAACATCATAACGTTAACGTTATGATATCTTGCGTTTCGAAAACTAGAATTTGCTTTGGTTTATTTAATGTCCCTTTCCTCCTTTTTCCCATGTCCCCCCTTTCTCTTTTTCTCTTTTTCTCTTTTCCCTTTCTCGGAATCTTGGCTTCTTAGAGGTGGTTATTAGGCCCAAAGGGGAGCGTGCGGCTGTAGACTCAGCGCTCTCTTAAAACCAAGAAGCATTCCCATTTTGTGAGCGAATCAATAAGCAAGAGAGAGGTGGGAAACGGGGCTGGGAAGTTGGAACAGAGAGTGATTTAAACAAGTCTAAAATACCATCGCTGCATAGTACTCATCAAAACACTTCTCTTTCTCTCAATCTCACATTGGGTTATTTAGTGGGTGGGTTCATTATGGAGTAAATAACTTGCCTCGTCTGTACTTGTCATTTGGGGCGTCCTGTCCTAGTTCCAACCACGAGACTCAAAGTTAGCTAAATTCTTGAAGGACATCTTATTAGCTTATGTATCTCGGAGAGAATGAGAAGGAATGACAACAGGGAAAGCCCTCAGAGTTATCAGCCCATGCGATAATCATAAGTGTGTTGCTTCAGAAGCCGCGGGAGTGATTGTCATCATGGGCAGTACGGGATAGAGAAGGAGAGATATTGTGAAGTCGCTTATTGAAAGTTTGACCTACACATCCACAGTTCCTGCCGCTTCATTATTTCGAGCGAGACAAGATTCGTCCGTGGGTGTGGGAAGCATTTAGCACTCGGTCATTGGGGAAGACAAGGAATCGAGCCTCAGCAGGAACTTGAGTTGCTGTAGATGGCGTATGCCGAACATAACCTACAGTCCGTTAGTTACAGACAGTCAAAACATGGAGAAGAAAGCCCAAACAGAGACGGAGGGGTCGCTGGGCGCTAGGAAGAAGGTCCCAGAACATCCACAACGCACCGAACTTAGGGTGGAATCGATGTAGTTATATCGCATTGAATTCTGAACTCTCGAGACCTGGGAAGATCTCGACCTATTTAAACCCCGCATTCAGAACCGGTCAACCGGTCTGACTCACAAACCCTTCGCTTCTTGCATTGCATGCTGACCAGCAGTGTAACCCCTGAGCTCTGCACCACCTGCAACAGCCAGGACCAGCGAAGCCCTAACCCTGGGTCTTGGCCACCCAGCGAGGGACTTGAGCTTCGCTGACATCACGAGGTTTGACAGAGCCGATTCGATGGATAGTTAGTCAACTTATGAAAGAATGAATTCCCTAAAAATCTACCTTCAACCCTATCACCAACCCCAACTAGCCCCCCCGATTCCTCGAGTCTCAAGCAAAAGTCAACTCCCCCTTGCTCGTCATCCACAGCCCAAACCCAACCTTCTGATCCAGGCTCAGCCCCGTGAACATAATCCCACTTCCGATGATCGCAACATCCTCGTCGGGGAAATTTTTTTTCATCCAGGAATTGTACGCTGTCACCTTGGCCATCATGTCCGTGGCATATGAGTCGGCCATCTTGCGCACGATCGAATTGTCCTCCGCCCCCCCGTTTACCGCGTCCATGACCAGGCTCCGGACATAGTCCTGGAAGTTTTGATCGGTGAGCACGTTCTTGCCTGCGTTTGTCTGCGCGGTTGGGTTGGTCAGGCGGTGCCAGGGCTCGGTGTCGAGGTCTTTGATGAGGTACTCGAGGCTGACGATGCGTTCTTTCTGTTGAGGGAGTTAGTTAAGGGGTTTCTCCTTTTTCTTGTTTGCTCCTTTTTTACTCTTTTTCTCTTGTTATGTTTCATAATCATTTTCTCTCCTTTTCTTCCTTCTTTCCTCTTTCTTCTTTCTTTTTGTCTTTTTGTCTTTTTGTCTGTCTTTATGTCTTTTTTTTTCCCCCTTGTCGGGAAAGGATGCAGAAAATTAGACTTACGTCCATGAGGCGCCACAATCTGTGGTCTTTAACTGTATTTGCCCATGCTGGGGGACTGTTCTTTGGTGAGCAATGGGGTTCAAAGTTCAGAGAGAACTTAAGGCTTACTTTGTGCACAGCAAGGTGTCACCCCCATGAGCGTCCCAAGTGAGGTGGACCTCTTGAAACAACGAAGCCTTACCGGTCTCGGTGCCGCTAGAGTCGGTCTTTGCGAAGTTCAGGCTTCCCGAAACCTTGGGTGTTTGTGCGGAAATGCCCGCAGCAACGCGCGTCACGTCCTTGACCTGGTCGAGAGAGGCGAGCTCGGTGCTCTTAACGCTGCGGGTGCTGTAGAGAAAGCCGCCAAGGGTCAGGCGCGTGACAAAGACGGTGCCGTACTCGCGAAAGAATTTGTCCCGAGCTGCTGTCGTGGTCACTTTCAGGGCGTCCTGTCGGCACTGCTCGGTCAGCTCGAGAGTGTCGGTGTCGAATTCAATGACGGCTCGAGGGAACTGGAGATGGCGTGTCAGCTTTAACACAGACAGACGGGATCTATCAGGGGACTGACGTTGTATGTAACGGCTAGTGACTGGACATCGGTGATCTCGCGCTTTTGGTTCGCATAAGAGTGCTCCTTCTCCCAGCTTGCCGTTACTGAGGCTGGCACGCTCGCTGGTCCACCGCCCCTTGTAGAAAAAGAACAAGTCAGACTGTCGTGCCTGGGAGTGTTGTCGTATTCGGTCTAGGGGATGAACTTACAAGCTGCCTCCGATGGCCATCGAGTTGAAGCCGTCTTTAATCCAGGTGTTTTGCTGCTGGCTGCGAACCTCGATGACCTTGACGCTTGCTCTGTCGTGGACATAGTAGGGAGGAATTGCCGGCAGGTACTGCTGCTATTATTCGGCAGTCAGTGTTAGTGTAAGTATCGATCTGTCGAGGGACTGGGAGACAAACAACGGGGGCGCCTGCGGTGCTCGTGGTGGGCGGTTTGCCCACAGGAGCTGCGCCGCGCAGTCTGAAAGCTAGACACAGCGTTAAAAGAGGGCCTGAATAATGGCTTGGTGGGTAAGTTAACTTACCCGGCTTTGGCGCCGTCATGAGAGTGGAGAGCTTGAAGTCGTAATAGTACCCATGGAACGCACGATTGTTCTTGAGCACGCTGTCCCACTGCAGCTCCGTGAGCTCGGAGGGCTCAGTATACGAGTACACTCTGCCCACAACCACAGCCGAGGCATAGTTGGTCAGCAAGCTCGTGAGTTGTCGATCGGCAAAGGTGGGGAGAGTTCCCTTGGTCAAAGTATTGTTGCTGATGCCCTCCAACAACTTGGTGAGAGCCTCGTTCTTGCCGGGGAGGTCAACAAGATCCTGCTTGACCGTCGAGTCGGCGACCTTGACAACGAACGTCGGAACACCAGGTGCTGCCGCGGCCGGGTCTCCACCGGATGTCGTCCCTACGGACGGTGGCTGGAGGAGCTTTTGGCCCTGAAAGAAAGTCAATACCAGTTTTGGATGGCCATGACGAAGATCCAACAGAACGACCAACCTCAGCTGTTAGTGACATGAGATAGCCCAGCGTTGTGGCGTCGTCGACTCGGCTCTTGCCATCAACAGTGAAGAAGAACTTGTTGGAACTAGGAGATCAAGTAGTCAGTACGGATAAACACATCGTGACACATAGACCTACATGCTGCACTTGTTTCGAATCATGGCCAGTGTGATCTTGGTCACATCCCCGCCTTCCATGGCCGAGCTAGGGAAGGAGGGGAACACGGCGCCCGGCGGGCTCTCGATAGCCACATGGAACTTTGAAGTTGCCATTGTCGAGTTGGGTAGTGAAGGTTGTGAGAGGGAATTTGCGTTGGATGTGTTTGTCGGTCGCTGGAATGAGAGAGCTTGGCAGTTGGAAAGTATTTAAACAGTTACAGGAGGCTAGATGTTCACTCTTAAACCATATCTTTAAAAGTCCTAGGGAGTAGCAGCGGCGGGGACAATAATGGAGCAAGTGGCGGTTAGCTCTGAGTCCACTCGCAAGCAAAAGTTCAAAATCGACAGCCCCCGTTCTTCCCCTCCAACCAAACCCGCATCAGACATGGCGCACCTCATCTGATCTCTCTTTTCACATCTCGGCGCAGCGGTTTCAGCTTGTGTGGTTAATGTCGTGCTCGGTTCCGCCTTCGGAAGTCCAAATTAGGGAGAGGCGTGGGAGAGCCGCTCGAGGTTGAGGAGATTACTTGCGGTAGCAGCGGCATGAGTGTGGTGGCGAAAGAGTCATCTACAACGGTAATGTCTTGATATCTCTGGCAGTGCCTACGCTCACAAGCATCGGTCATCCCACCGGTCTGGGTCCAGCCCCGCGGTGTTCCCCGCAGTTGAGGGTGGGTGGCATCAGGATCTGAGCAATGCAAATTGCAAAGAAGAGGTTGGGGGCTGCATGCAAGCTGTGAAAAGATTTGGAAAGTGGCGCTCGCACAGTTGCCAAGTAGCTGAGGATGCCCAAGCAGCTGAATGCTGCAGGATGGCTTGTGCAAATGCGTCTGACTGCATCTCGACCCTTTCTGATGTTGAATGCTTGGACCCTGAGTAAACGACACGGCTTTTTGATTCTTCAAAACTGCATCCACTTGGCATCACGTCTGATTTGCTTGGCAGACGGCTTGCCTAGACCGGTGACCGGTCCTGGCAATTGAGGAGAAACTCAAAACCCTTGAAGGGCTGAACTTGCGTCGGAGGCACCGATGGCGCCTGAGATGGCGGGGTGACGGGGGAACAAGCCACATTAGTTATCGTGGGGTAAGAAAGGGGAGGGCTTCATCGGAGATGTTGATACGGGATCGACGATGGGAGCACAGCGGCGCACAGAGTCGTCAAAAGGGTGAATATATAGAGCCATCAACACTCCAACTCTTGTTTCTTTCTCTTCCCATCATCCAAGCCTGGCACCAAACATCCCGGAAGACAACAGACATTCGCATTCTTGCTTCATTTCCCAACCTAGCGCACCATCTACCCCCACCAGTCATCATGACAACTCCAGTATGGACTCCCGTTGATGCGGCCGAGAAGGCCCTCAAGGAAGCCTTCACCGGCTTGAATGATGCGGCCACCAAAGCAATTGTCCAGGGAGTGCTTGACGCACCAAATCGGTTCGTCCTCAACACGAAGGGATACTATGGTAAGCCTGCCTTTTCTTTTTCTATCTTTGTCTTCTTTCCTTCTTTCCTTCTTTTCTTTTTTCCTTTTTTCCTTTTTTTCTTCCTTTCTTCCTTTTTTCTTCCTTTTTTTCTTCCTTTCTTTCTTCCTTTTCTTTTTTCTTTACTTCATTTTTCTTCTCATTTTGTATCTTTTCTTTTTCCTTTCCTTTCTTCTTCTTTATTTCTTTTTTTCTTCTTTCCTTTTCTACTCATGTCGTAATCCTTGCTCACAACGGCTAGATCTTCGCGCCTATGTACTCAGTGGCAAGTCCTTTCCCACCTCGACAGCCGAGTTTCAGAGCAAGATGCCCAAGTCTGCCTTTCTCAAACTCACCACGATCGACCCCGACATCTACAACGTAAGACTGCCACACGGTACATCAAGCATCCAAAACAGCTTACACCATGCTAGAAAACCCAGGACACCTTGGTCAACATCGGCTCTACCTGTGCCGCATATCATGCAAACCACCTCGCCAAACTGGGTAAGATACCGAACAGTGCATTGCAGGATAATCAAGGCTAACTGGATGGCAGTGATGGCGGGAACCGCAGCCGTGAAGTACAGCGAGAACGCACTATCGCTGCTGGAGGATGATGGCCTCAGCCTGCTGCCCCAGATCGAGATCCTCCTGGATCCGAAGTACAGGAACAAAGCGTCGCAGGACCAGGACTTCGAGGATGCTCGCGAGGGAGCGCAGATGACGCTCACCATGCTCAAGGACGAGGCGACGAGCAAGGAAGCCGAAGTGAAGGAAGTGTTGAAGAGCCTGATTGCGGTACGTGACCACAGTTTGACAAAGGGTGCGCCTTCTAACAGGAACAAAACGAACAGTTTCGAGAGAACACCGCTTTGTATCTCGCCGACGTCCAGTACCTCAACAAGCAGTACATCACGGGCCCTGTGACTAACAACTCGACCATGAAGACGCCGTACCTGAAGTTTCTGAACGAAAAGGTGGCAGCTGACCTCGCGGCCGTCTACTCGTTGGCGGCCGAGGTGCAGGGCACGCAAGCCGAGTATGAAAAGGCGAAGAGCATAGCCATCGGGACCGCGTTCGCGGGCGTTATTGGCTGGGTGTTTATGGGAATTTACAGCAAGAAAGCGGTCGACCTCGAGGCTAAAGTCCGCGAGCTCCAGTCGCAGATTTCGGTCATGGCAAATGAGTGGCAGGAAGGGAGTCTTCTTGTCACTTATGTTGGCAGAGTCGTGAAGCAGTGCGACGACATCGACGACAAAATGGAGGTCGCAATCAAGGCCATGACGGAGCTGGCGGCGCTGTTCAACGAGCAGGGCCTGTGTTACGACAAAATTAGATTCAACTTGGGTGGAATGTGGACAGGTACGGACTCGGACTCGGCGGCGAACCGCAAGGCGTACATCACCAAGTACACGAAGGACGCTATCACCAAGTTGAAGGAGGTAGGCTCCCTCCAACTCTCCTTCCCTTCTCACGGTTTCCCAAATTCCCACCATCATCCTCCTGTTACATTCATGTTGCTTCTTGGCATCAACAAATGGGACGGACCCCCTTGCTGACACAAGCACCTACAGCTCAAGGGCCTGGCGGGCGAGTTTGCCGAGGCCATCATCCGCAACTACGATCTGACCAAGTCGGCTTGATGAATCGGCGGTGTCGTTCTACGAAGTATTGGGTCTCCTCTTCCGTGTCCGGTGTTGAACCTCCGTTCTGGAGGAGGAAGAGATTGGAATCAGGGGCCAGACTCTGTCTGGAACACACTCTCTTCGCTTGTTCGTTCTTGTTTATTTCGATTAGCCGCCAAATTGACTCTCTTGTCAAGTCTTGTCCAACAGTCTCGACCACGGCGTTGTTACTGCGCCTGTTCCACAGATCGCAGGCACCAGGGGTAATGTTCAGGGGTGATGCTCAGGGGCGATATGTCCATAACAAAATGGGACCGTGAATGTAAGGAGCGCTGATAGTGTAGAAACAGCACAGTATCAAATCCTTGATGGTAATTCTACACAGAGCAAATGGGTTGGAGTTTCGCTTCATCCTCGAATGCCAATTAAGCGCCTCATGTGGCCAAGGTCTGTCGTGAAACAATTCAGATCAGCGCAGGATCGCCAAGACAAAGTGGGCCACGTCCCGTCTCGGCGCCAAGAGAACTTTGCGTAACACCAAGACATCGAAGACCAGGGGCCTCATGGGATCTCCTCCCTCAAGGAAAACCATTAATGCAGAGCAAGGAAGAAGAATGACACCAGGGAGGAGGCCATTGGCTCATCAGATCATTCAAATCACCCCTTTTGGTTGGCATTTGGCAAGGAAAGCGGTTGGGCAAATGAGTTTTGAGAAAAGGAGGCTGTGCTGGGCACAGGCGCCACAATTCTGGGCAATGAGATTCAAGCACACCAAGCATTCTTGGCATTTTTCCAAGAACGAACAAGCATCTCCACGCAAGCTTCCGCCGATCGCCACCGCCTTGCGTCAACAGCGGGTCGTCGCTCGCCGCTTGCCGCAGTAGCCCCGAATTGTCAACAGCTAAACGGACAAGAGACAAAGATTCACTCCAGGCGGAGGTATCGGCATCCACTGTCATCAAACGACGGCCAGCCTAGACCATCGGACGATAGTTTCAGATGGTCTCCATCGGCAGGGCAACCAAATTCCCGTTGTTCGTCGCCTTTAGACCCCAGACAGGATGCCACCTCCATTGAACAGTCAGTATGAGAACACAAACGGAAGGACAAGATCGCTGGCGTCAGTTCGTTGGCTGTGGTCGCCTGTGATTCTTGGTTCTTGTGCACTCAGTGGGAGTTCGGAACACCGGCTGGGACCCTGGACAAAAACGAGATGAGGAAGTGGTTGTGGGATCGCTAGGGAAATACCAGAAATTGGCCGCGAATGCTGCGGGAGCATTCGAATCCCAGGTAACGAGATATCTCCGGGCTGAGGCGACCTTCCAGATGGAGAGGGTCGACGGCGAGAACCCTGCGCGCTGTTCCACAACCGGTTTAGCCTCGCAGTTGGTGGATGTCAACTTGTGGAGCTGGACCCCGTTCCTGCTTTTAGCGTCCCATCTCCTGATTCCAAGCACCTGCCACTCCCCTTTCCCAAAACATTGACACAGCTCTGGTCCCTTTCTGAAACTCCAGCCGACCGAGTTTTGCATTCTCGCCGCTCGCTGTGCACCTTTCCCATTCTGACATTCGTTAACAGACCGACTTGACTTTCGTTTTCCCCCTGTTTATTTGCGCAGGTTCAGTCCATCGCGCCGAGCCGCATCACAACATCCCGCCGCATTCGAACCTGCATCTCGAGTCTCACCACCGCAAGGACCCCAGGTCGTCGCCAAGATGCGCCTCACAACAGCCTCCCTCGTTTCGACCTCGCTCCTCTTGGGGCAGGCCTCCGCGGCCCTTCCGCCTATTGTCATGAAGGTGAATGCCACCGGCCTCATATCCCATACTGGCGGACTTGCTGACATGCTCAGGGCACCAAATTCTTCTACGAAAACGGCACACAGTTCTACATGAAGGGTGTTGCGTACCAGCAGGACATTGGCGCCGCTGGCGCTTCCACTAGCAGCAACAAGTACTCGGATCCGCTCGCGGACGCCACGGCTTGCAAGCGCGATGTCCCCCTGCTTAAGGCCCTCGGCACCAACACCATCCGCACCTACGCCATCGACCCCAAGGGCGACCACGACGAGTGCATGAAGCTGCTTGACGAAGCCGGCATCTACGTCATCAGCGATCTCAGCGAGCCCTCGCTGTCCATCAACCGCAACGACCCGCGCTGGAACATCGACCTGTACGAGCGCTACATGGGCGTCGTCGACAACCTCAGCAAGTACAGCAACGTCATCGGCTTCTTCGCCGGTAACGAGGTGACAAACGACAACAAGAACACCCCGGCCTCGGCCTACGTCAAGGCCGCCGTGCGCGACACCAAGGCCCACATCAAGGCCAACGTCGACCGCTGGATGGGCGTCGGCTACGCCGCCAACGACGACGCGGACATCCGCGCCGACATCGCCCACTACTTCAACTGCGGCAACGAGACCGAGGCCATCGACTTCTGGGGCTACAACATCTACGAGTGGTGCGGTAAGAGCAGCATCGAGAAGTCGGGCTACAGCGAGCAGATCGAGTTCTTTAAGAACTACTCCATCCCCGTCTTCTTCGCCGAGTACGGCTGCAACCTGCCCGACGGCGCCGAGGGCCGCATCTTCGACGAGACCACGGCGCTCTACGAGAAGGAGATGACCGACGTCTTCTCGGGCGGCATCGTCTACATGTACTTCCAGGAGACCAACGACTACGGCCTCGTCGAGGTCAAGGGCGGCAAGGCCACGACCATGAAGAACTACGACCAGCTCAAGTCCAAGATCGCCGCCGTCTCCCCCGACACCGTCGAGATGTCCGCCTACTCCCCCACCAACTCGGCCGCTTCCTGCCCGGAGCTCTCCAAGAACTGGCGCATCAAGGGCGAGACCCTCCCCCCCAAGCCCGACCCCGCCCTCTGCGACTGCATGTTCAAGTCCCTGTCCTGCGTCCCCGCCGACGACCTCGACACCGAGGACTACGGCGACGTCTTCGGCTACATCTGCTCTGCTGTCCCCGAGGCCTGCGCCGGCATCAATGGCAACACCACCACCGGCGTCTATGGCGCTTACTCCATGTGCGACCCTGAGCAGCAGCTTGGGTATGTCCTCAATGAGTACTACAACGCCCAGAAGCAGGCCAAGGATGCTTGCAGCTTCAAGGGCAAGGCTACTGTTACCACACCCAAGGATGACTCCAAGTGCAGCGCTGCGCTGGAGAGCGCCGCGGCTGCTAACAGCCACGCTGCTACCGCTACTGGGGCTGATGCCACCGGCGATGCCGCCAGCGAGACCAGCAGCAGCGCTGCGTTTGTGGCTGGCCCGATGAGGCCGCTGTTCGCTCTGGGTGATCTTGCCGTGGGGTTGTATGTGGTTGTGGCGATGGGTGTTGGTGCTACCATGGTGCTGTTGTAAGGGAGATGGGGTATGAGGGACGGAGAGGAGGGGAGAATGGAGGTACTGTGTATGTAGAGTAATGCCTGTTTTCATGTAGGATACTTCTGGGCGTGGGCCCGTGGCATCTCGTGTCAGGGTTAGCAGGCTATTTCCAGATTTAATTGCTTTGATCATCACCATGTCCCTTCTGTCCCTCAATATTTTTGCTTTCTTCCTGAGCAATACTTACACCGACGTGGAAATCATGGATCGGGTCCAGCGGATGGTAGTGGGTCATGCCATTCGTATTCATGATCGAGACTCCCGCACAGCCCTGCTGTCCTGTCCCGCGGCACCCGGATCTTCCTCTCGGTTTTGGGCTGGGATTCTGTTACAAGCAGTCGGGCCTTTTGTTCTTCCCTGATGAAGTCCGATTCCGTGTCCGTAGCTGCCACGCAATGGCGGTAACGAAGTCCGAGAACCATCCCTGGAACCGTCTTCCGCCGTCTGGGTATCATTGGCGTGTGATCCTCCTCTTCTTGCTCTGCACTTGGTGTTGGGCGCTGGATCGCGCTCTCCCATGACACTGCGGTAGCTGACCCTTTTTTTTCCCTTCCACCTGTTGTCTTAATCCTTCACTCAACAATATCCATCTCCGCCTCCGCCTCCTTCTTCTCCTCCCCCTTCTCAGCCGGCGCATCTGTAATCATCATCAGCACTAACCCCCCCACCACACCCACACAGCACTTCAAGAAAACGTACCCTTCATCTCAACCTCCCCCTCCCTCTCCATCTTCCTCTTCAGCGCGTACCCCATCTTCTTCTCCAGCTTCCGCTGGCGCTTCGCACTAACCGGCTTGCGCGGCCCGCTGGTCGGCATCAGTCCCGGGCGCGCGCCGTGGCGTGCGTCCGACTTGGCGACGGCGCCGCCCCGCTTGACAAGCTTGCCGGCGGACGCGGCCTGCCGGCTGGCCTTCTTGGCCTTGAGGGCGCGGGCGGCGGCCCGGTTTTTGGAGACGGTGTTGGGGTTTTTGACAGAGGGCATTTTGTTGGGATTGTGGAGGTTGGTTTGGGGGTCCGAGATAGTGTAGTAGGGGGTTGGAGGGCGGAGAGTGTTGGATCGGGGGTTGAGGTGGTTGTTCCAGGGGGGTGGTGGTGGTTTGGCTGTCCGGACTGGAAGTGAAGTCGACGACAAGACAGAGGGAGGATGCCAAGGATGGAAATTTTAGTGGGGTCTGCTTATCGGGTGTGGGGTATGGAGGCCAGATGGCAGCCAGCTGATTGGACACATCGTCCACTGCTAGCTGCCTCTGTACCCCTTTCGCTCTTTTGTCTCGTCTCTGTCTTACTTCCATTTCCTTCTTCTGGTTCTTCTGTTCTCTTGTTTCTTTTCTTCTTTCATTTGCTTCTGTCTTTCTTCCTCCTATTTCTTATGTTTTTATGTTTCTTGTTTTTAACCTCTTCTTCTTTTCCTTCTCCTTTTTCTGTCTTTCTCTTCTTTAAACCCCCTTGATTTCTCATCTACTCTCTTCCTATTTTCCTTTCACCACCCTTTGTTGGCTTAATTTCCTCTTTTTACTCGTGTCCCTTTTCTTTTTCCTGTTGACAAAAGGAATATAGCTATCCTTCCTCAAAATTCACAAGTATGACCAAGCATCGTGCATAAAATAACCTATATTCAACCGCTAAGAACCACTCTAGCCAACACCCTCAAACCACATGCCGCTGCCCCCTCCCACCCCCTCCAACCCCTTTCAAACCACCCCCTGTCCCATTCCCCCCATCAAATAAGAATCGACACAGCCGTCAACCCCGGATCCAACACCATATACGGCACGCTCCCCCTATCCATAGCCAAACTATTCCTGAAAAACGCCTTCTGCAACCCCCTCAAATCCCGATACAACCTCTCGCTCGCCTCCTTGATCTTGACTTCCTTCTCCCCCTTCTTATGCCGATACACATTCCACTGACTCGCCGCATAATTCAACAAGCTCCGATCCGGCTCCACCTTGAAACTCAACAGCCACGGCACCTGCGCGGCCAGCAACCACTGCCGCTGTCTGTTGATCGGGAGCGACGCAACCAAATCATGCTCCCGGAACTGACGGAGTTGCTCCAGCGTGGCCGGCGGCGCGCGGCAGAGGGCCGGCGGCTTGGCAATGACGAACATTTGGTAGAAGTTTTGCAGGTAGTTGACGGCGCTGTGGAAAGGGGACGCGATGTGGATGCACATTGTGACGGCGTCGACGAGGCCGTCGAGGGTGGTGATGGCCGGAAAGCTGGGCATGGACGCGGCGGTCTGGACCTCGCGCGCCCAGTTCTGGATGGGCGCGTCGCCGAGGACGTGGCCGTCCGTGGGAAAGGAGAGTTGCAGGAGGGATTTGACGTAGGTGCGGAGGGTGGTCCAGAGGGCGAGGACATTTTTGGCGTAGCCATAGTTTTTGTAGCGTGCGTGGTGGAGGGCGTCGTGCGTGTGCGGGAAGCCCCGCCGGCGGAGGTCGTTGGGGACGTAGCTGCCGACGAAGTCGTAGGTGTCGTAGGCGTCGCGCAGGAAGCTGAAGCATTGGGCGGGGCTGAGCCCAACGATGTCGATGATGACTTGTGGGACGAGCGTGGAGCGCGCCGCGGCATTGAGGGAGAGTGTCTTGTACCAGTGTGGCAACAGGATGCGGTAGACAGGGTGCTGCCAACAATATCAGTCATTTGTTTCCGTGTTGGGGTGTTTCAGGGGTAGTTCGGGAGTAAAGCGGCTGTCTCGGGAGCAAAATTACTCCTGGAACAGCCAGAAAAGGGAAAAAACAGCAGAAATTGTTGCGTACGTCCATCGGAATCGTCCGGTTGGTCGCCACGATGATGGCCTCCTCGACGAAGTGCGAGAGTGTCAGGTGAACCGCAAGCTCGTGGCGCATCCAGTCTGTGACTTGGGCGCACGTCTTTGCGTAGCGCCACGGCCAGTCGCCTTTCTCGCCGCTGCTCGAGTCTCTTGGCGACATCCGGCTGTTGAAAATGGTGACCGAGGTCTCCATGGAGCCTTTGTAGTCAATACAGATGGCAATGGGATGCAGCTTTCCGTCCTCGTGCAGTTGGAACAGAGTTACCGCGCCAACGGCCCAGCATTCATCACTGCCCGGCTGCTTATTCTTGAGTTCGGCCGTCGGGTTTGTGACGCCAATCGCCCTCCGCAAATAGCTGCCATCTTGCACAAACAAGGACTTGTGGTTTACCCGAGCCAGAGTGTCAACCCAGTTGTCGTAGCCGCCAGTGCTAGCAGCGGCGGTGAACTCGTTAATCCACCTCGGTGTGGCCTGGGTGATGGTCGTCGGGTTGGTGCCCGTGAACTGTTGGTCGGCAAACCGGCGGTCGCTGAACCAGTCGTCTAGTAGCCCGATGTTGCCACCGCCAACAATGTCCGTCCCGAACTTCCGGTGGTACTTGTTGTAGTCGACCACATCCTGGATATGAATCCCCTTCTCCGGGTCGCCGCCAAATGCCGCGGCGCGAGCCTTTTCAAGCAGCCATTCCTTCGTCCGTCCCAGTATCCCTTCTTCGTTCGGTACAATCTTCTGCAGGAGCACCTGGGTCTCGACGAGACCGATCGCGTTGAATATCCTGAGTGTGCTAAAATCCTGGTCTGGCGGTATGTGCTGAAGATGTGGCGGGTATCGGGCCGGTGTCCCATCAGACTCGGTCGGGTACGGCGAGTACTGGTAGAGTGTCCTCTGCTCCTCCAGGTTCATGTGCCTGGGCAAGGTCGACTCAATTCCTAGGACATCAAAGAGGGAGGCGAAACTGGCAATCATCAGCGGGCTGCCCGGTCTGCCATCACGCGCCACTCACGTCTGCTCGATACGCGAATACGCCTGTGTTAGGGCGACCTGGGTGCCCATGTAAGTGCCCTCCACAATGTTCCCCTCGGGCTCTCGGACAACAGACGGGTCATTGGGATCGAGCGTCGGGTACAGCTTCTGCTTGAGCATCTCATTGTCAAAGACGCCCGGGTCAAAGGACGGCAGCGGAGCATCTCGGATGGACTCGGGCGCAATGTCGGCAAAATACTGCTTCTCGGAGAGGTGCCTGAGAATGGTGTGCTGACTCGGACGGTTGGCGGCAATCTTGGGCGGCGGGACGGGGAGATCCAGGTCGTCCAGGGGCTGTTTTTTGAAGAAGTTGCGCACGAAGCCCCAGGCTCGGGTGGGAAGCCATGCGATATTTGGTTGTTGAGACATGCCGGGAGGGGTTAGGACATAAAGAGTGTTAAGATAGGACTGCGAACTAAGATACCGATATGGGCGCGATCTGAGGTGGCAGTCTTCGGTCCCATATTCGAGAACCTTTCGCGGACAGGTAGGAGCAGATGACTTTTGAAGACCCGGCAGGGCAAGAACTCTGGCTGTCTCTCAGCCCGTGCAACCCTTCGGACATCCGCCAATTTGTCGATCTCGACGTTGGTTCGCTGGCCCTTGACGTTCATTGAGCGGCATGTGCGATATGTCCTGCCAGTTGTGATGCTCCCGCCATCCACACCAATGATATGCGGCAGCCACGACCGCTTCAAGCCCAACGCGTGTGCAGAACTTCTCTTGCTGATACAACTCGGATCCTTGATACCGCCAAACCATGTGACCAGTCAGGCCGCATGGTAAGGGATCTCGGCGCAGCTGAAGTCATTGGTGGCTTCGTGGCTCGACTCGAGACATCTCTGGCAACAGGGCGGGGCGCTCGGTGGCGCGCCCACTTCCGCTTGTCGCGCTTCGAACTCATGCTGCGGCTGCCGATCTCCCGAGCGGCTGCTTGTATCGTCCACGTTCGAAACCTTCCCATGCGGCTGAGCTCCCAGATTCATCGCCCCACACTGTTATGCCGGGGACTGGGAATTGTAAAAGGCACGAGGTGAAAACAGATTCCACGTCATGCGACCATCGGGTAGTTTCTGAGACCTACATCATCCGCGCCGCCGGGAAATGGGGAAGATTGGCAACCGCAGGGCCAGACGGCACCCGTTCGGCCTCATCGGCAAAAGATATGCGATACGGAACTTTGGTGTCTGCTGCCATGAGGAACTGCCGTTCCTCGTCGCCAAAAAGCGGGCCATACGATCTAGGCATGACGACCTCACAAGACCTCAAAGTCTTGAGGCGGGTGATGGGCGCTAGATAGAGGTCTCGGAACTCGATAGACAGAACGGCCATGTCAGACGGGATGATTCGAGGCATCAGAAGCGCAATTCGGAGATGGACGAGAGCAGGCATGTCTGCAAGAGCATCCCAGAAGGCCTCATACGCCTCGCGGCCCCAGAGGTGCGGCACCATGTTGGCTTGGTTCCGGTCAAAGGCGGCCACTTCCCACTTGATCTCGAGGGACTGAATGAGAGGCCAGTGCTTGGGGATCTTTGCCTGGAGACTCCGGATGTCGTCGACGGGCCTTCTTCGGCTCCCCGAGTTGATGATGAGGAAGACGTTACTCTGGTACAGGACAGGAAGGCCTTCCATGAGGCTGGGCAGCGTCAGCCTTGGTTGGGCCATGCAGGGGGGGATAAACTCACGCTCGGCGGCAGGTAAAAAGCAAAGATATGTCCAGCACTTTCCGGCGGGCAGCAGTGAGACAAAAGTGCTGACGGCCTATGAGACGGACAAAAGGTGTGGCAAGGTCGTCCTCGCAGAGACCATGGCGCCAGCGTCGCCTATTACCCACCTTGTCGGCGCGGATGGGGTGGGTCATGAACTCGAGATGAAACCTCCGTTTGCCGAAGAGTTCCTCGTAGATGATGGTTCGTAGTTCGGCGGGGAGCTTCCCAAAGATGTGGGAGTCCAGTTGTTCACTGCTAATCCCAGGGGCAGCCCCTGGGGGAGCCTCCTCCAACTGGTGCAGCATCTGCCCAGCTTGGACGGGATCCAGCCCGGCTGAGGTCTGGGATGGACTAGACCGCTTTTGACTTGAGGACTTGTAATCACGGGCTCCAATTTCAGCGCCTCGATGTGGTGGGGCAGCTTTTGGTCAGAGGGTGAGGTGGTGTGAAGCTGCTGGGCGCTGTGGGCAGTTGCTCAGTGGGATGTCGCTGAGAGAAGCACCGGGGACCCCACTGCGCGCTGCCCCACTTCTCCGCAGAGCGGGTGGGGTGAGTGGGGCAAGGATGTCGAGTTCCCAGCTCCATCTCCAAATTCCATGTTTTCTCTCCTTTCTTCCCAAGTTTCCAAGTGGTAGCAATTGCCAGAACTTCGACCTGCCATGAGTGAACTGTGATGAGTTGACCAACGTCTTACAAGTTTTCTTTGCGAGTCTCCGGACAATATTTACTGACCGTGGCTGAACCGGCTTCCCGGACATGAAGTGGATGATGCCGCTGCACTTCAGGGATTCCAGACCGTCAGAACTTTAATTCGACTGTCACGCGTTTTGAGTCAATGGCTCAGCACGGAGGATCGACTTGCAGTTCGCCGGCTCTCGGAAACAGACCCCTGTTTGCGGCCTCTGTGCCGTCCTGTGGTGTATGGATCTCTTGAGGTGTCTCTTCTTTTGAGAAAGCAAGCGCGATGCAGCCCGCAGGACAGGGACCTTCTCGAGTATCACGACTAATGTTGTACCATTTGGCAAGGCGGCGACCATGGAGCCGAGATCCAATGGTTAAGAGATCTCGCCGTCCGGGATGCCAGGGACGACTTTCCTTGTCCTCCACAAGCCACAACAAACTACCCCGCCCCAACATCATTCGACCGAGGTTCAACTCCAACTTCCCCGTGGACTTCCAACCACGCTTAAGAACGAAGTGTCTCCCGGTTTTGTCACAAGAACGGCGCTTCCATTTCACCCAGCATCTTGCTACGGAAGCGCCACCATGAAATTGCTGTCGCTGTCACTCCTCGGAGCCCTCCTCGGCTACCTGCTCTACTCCCTCGCACCATACCGCACCCTGACTGTTCTCGGCGCTCTCCGGAAGTATCCCGATGGCGTGGTTGCCAAGGGCGAGGTGATTGTCATTCCGGACACGGTGAGCTGTGAGGACCTCCATCATCATGCCTCCAGCGGAACCCTCTTCACCGCTTGCGAGGACAACTCCGAGACCAGGTTCAAGTGGTTCCCTCCGATTGCCAATTTTGACGACCCGGAGCTAGCCAGCAAGGCCAGGGGCTCTATCCACGTCATTGATCCCAAGGTAAGCTAGAAGGTGTTTACGTGGCAGCAGTCACTGACATGCCGCCCAGACCCTGAGCTCTCGGAGACTCAAGTTCGAGAACTTCGACGGCCCCTTCATCACCCATGGTATCGATGTGATTCCCGATCAAGAATGGACCGATGGCGAGGCCGTTTACATCTTCGCCGTCAACCACGTTCCCGAAACGCAAGCCTCTGGGACGAAGGGTCCCGACGCGCGCTCACAGCTCGAGCTGTTTCACCACGTCATCGGATCCTCCTCCATCCGGCATCTCCGCTCGATCTGGCACCCCCTGATCAGGACGCCCAACGACGTCTTTGCCCAGAGTCCGACGTCCATCTACGTGACAAATGACCATCGGTATCGCCACCACGGGCTGATGCGCGCCCTTGAGGATGTCTACTTTAGCGCCAAGTGGACCGACCTCGTGCATATTCGGCTCGACACCTTGAAGGCAGCGAACTCAAGCGCTGGATTGACTGCTAGCGTTGCGCTGTCTCCGATGCACAACAACAACGGGCTTGGCCACGGCCGTACCGAGAACGAGATCCTCATTTCTAGCTGCACCAGCGGCATCCTCCACATTGGCCAAGTCCCAGCCAACGGCATCGGCAATGTCACGATCTCCGAATCCATCGAGCTCGACCACATCGCCGACAATCCCACCTATTTTGAGGACCCATATGCCACTTCCGACGACGACCGCAGCGGTTTCCTTGAGGCTGGCCTGGCTCGTGCCGTCGATCTTGCCAGCACTCAGCGAGACCCAGCAGCCAAGAACCCCGTTATGGTCACTTACATCACGCCTGCGAAAGGGGCTGCTGGGTGGGAGAGGCGGATAATCTTTGAGGATGACGGGACACGACTCAGAAGCGCCAGTGCTGCAGTCCTCATTGCGATTGACCCCAAGGAGGAGTCTGGTGCACGCAAAGCATGGCTCTTTGTCACGGGATTCCTGTCGAAGAGCATGATTGTGTTGAAGGTTGATCTCTAGTTTGCACTAGCGGTATCTTGTGTTTTTCCCGTTGAATTACAGCGTTATGTCTTGCTTCCCAGCACTCCTGTTTTACAAATACGCCAACTTCTGTAGCTGGTCTGTATGCCATTTCTGCGAGCGTGTCAGCGTCGATCGTCAATTAAGGGGATGCAACTTACCATGTTCAATCCGGCTCCAACAGGGGCCATCCCCAGCTGCTTCAAAATCCACGGAATCTCAATCTTCTTTCTGTACAGCGTCGCGTCTTGATCCTTGATCTCGGGGTTGAACACGATGTTGTTGGGAACCGCCGGGTTAAGGACAGCTGGCCTTCCGAGACCAACCAAATCGCAGTCATCATCCGCCACAGCCTTCTCCATCCCGCCGCGGCTGCTGAACCCGCCAGTGACCATGAGCGGCACGTCCCCGAACTCCTCCCGAACGACCCTCGCAAACTCAAGGAAGAACGCCTCCCTCGCCTTGGTCCGATCCGACTTCTCCTCCTCCTAGTTCGCCCCATCCTTCCCCCACATCATCTATCCCTTGTCAGCCTATCCCTCCACACTCCCGCCCCCATCCATCAACAAAAAAGAAAGCACATACCCTCGGATCCTCATAACTTCCCCCACTAACCTCCACAAAGTCCACCCCCGCATCCACCACCGCCCTCAGCTGCTCAACGCAGTCCCCCATCTCCCCTTCACTCTGATGATCCAAGCTATTCAACTTAACCCCCACACAGAACATCCCAAACCCCTTCGTCGCCTCCCTCACAGCCCTCACAATCTCCACCACGATCCTCGCCCTCCCCCTCACGGCCCCGCCGTACTCATCCGTCCGCTGGTTTACTTTGGCGCTCAAAAACTGCGACAGCAAATACCCGTGCGCGGCATGAATCTCCACCTCATCAAACCCCGCCTCCGCCACCACCCGCGCGGAGCGCGCGAACTGGAAAATCACAGTCTGGATCTCGTCGTGGGTCATCGCGCGCGGGGTGCCAAACACCAAAGCGCGGATGAGTGACGGAATAAGGCCCGCGCCAAGGGAGATGGGCACGGCGGAGGGGGCGAGAGTCGGGGTGAAGAGGCTGCGCGAGCCGGCGCTGCGCGGAGATTGACGGCCGGGGTGGTTGAGTTGGACGACGGTGGGGTGCTTGTGGGAGGGGCCTTGGCTGGCGCGGGTGAGGGCTGAGAAGGGGGGGACGAGGGTTGAGGAGGGGAGGATGGGGGAGAGGAGAGGGTCGCGGGGGTGGGCGAGGTGGGTGGCGTCGACTTGGATGTGGCCTGGAGGGGGGGTTAGGGATGGGGGGTGGAGGGGAGGGGGGATGGGGAGAAGAGAAGGGTCCCGGTGATAATTAGACCCCAGCCGCCTTCGGATCACCGTTTGTAGATGGCTTGCATGCGCTCGTCGGGGAGGTTTTGGGCGCCGGCGAGGTTCTCGGCCATGGCGGCCTTGACGAGGCGGTTGGAGAGGGTGAAACCACTTTTGAGGGTTAGGGGTTGGGCGATCTGGAGCTCAGATAGTGTGCCCATTTTGAGATATGTGGTGTGGGTGCTTGGGAGTGAGTTGGATACGGGGTTTCGTGGGATCTTGGTTGAGGAGAGAGCGTAGGGGTATCTCTTTCGTTGGGCTTGTTGAAAAACAACACAAAAACAAAAAAAAAAAAAAAAAAAAACCGAAAGATGAGGCCCTGCTCTTCAGACTTAAAACACAAGCTTGACAGCTTTCCGGAGGAACTCAAATGCCATCACGGTGTGGCAAGCACTTGCTGCCGAGGCCCGGAACAGGGACCGGGGATTCCTCCAACGGGCAGGTAGGGTCTCCGGAGCAATTCATGCAGCCGCCGCCGTGCCCGAGTCCCCGTCTCGGGATGGATCCGTCGGCAATGGGTCGGGATGTTTCCGGGATCGCAACATCGACATCTGTCGCCAGCGCTGAAAGGGGGCGATTTAGCTGTTGACACTGTTCCTCAGCGGCATCTTCCCTTCATCCCTTAAACGCTTGTTTCCTTCTGGCATAGTTTCCATCTGCTCAGTGTTTTCCTTGCTCTTGTTGAAGACCATGGGCTTAGAATGGAAATGAGATTTGAAGGGTAGAGGAAGGGTTGGGAAGAACTTGCCAAGATGAGTTTCGAAAAAGGGAAAAAAAGAAAAGAAGAAAGGAAGAGAGGAGAAAAGGGAGGAATGAGAAAAGCAAGAAAACAAGACTAGAGGGTTAACTTCTGCTAGATTTGAATAAATGGCCTTTTGTTCGAAAGTCTGAAGATTCTGGAGAGACAGAAAATAAAAGAGGGATAGTAGAAATGGAGAGCAACTTGAGGGGTCAAGGGGAAAAGGGGCAAAAGTCAAAAAGAAACTGAAATTCTGAACCCTACCCGATTTGAACGGATAACCTTTCGATCTGGAGTCGAACGCGCTGCCGTTGCGCCAAGGATCCCCACTTTTAATTAATACATAGACAAGAAGATTTTCTTCAAGTCTTGGGGTTCAGAGAGTGGCAGGTGAGGGATAAACGTGAGAGAAATGTTGTGGAGTTGAGTCGAGTTCGGACACAACAGGAGCCCCACCAACTCATGCTTGGAAGTGGGGCCGCCTTTTTAATGCCCCACCCCCTCCTTCCAAACTCCCAAAGTTCCAAGTTTTTTCTTCACATTCATCAGTTACTCCGGTCCGGTTTCACGACCTGTGGGCCGGTACCGTCTGACAACCAGTCTTTTATCCCCGTGAGCATCCGCGAATGGATTTATGATGCCAAGAAGCAGTGATTGGCATTGCCCTTGTCCCCCAAACTTGGCCGCTTGCAGGTCATCGGCATCGTGATGGCGGGGTAGCAGCATGGCAGTGTGCCACATGGCGGGGCAGCCCGAATCCTCGCTCGGGTTGCCCCCAGATAAAACATTCCGAGACCCAAGGTAGGGCATCTTCATCTGGAGTGAGAATTACAAAGAACCCGGCCAGTCAGACACCCGTCCGGCAACACCGTGATCATGGAGTGGACCAAGACCATTGACGATGAGATTTCCAACTCATACGCCAACATCCATGACATCCACCAGTTTATCCACTCCAACCCGGAGTTAGCCTACGAAGAGCACAAAGCCCACGATGCTTTTGTCGACAAACTCCTTTCCCTCGGCTTCGACACCCTGCCGCACGCCCACGGCGTCGAAACCGCCTTCTCCGCCCAATTCGGCACCGGCGGCCGTCTCGTAGTCCTCAACGCCGAGTACGACGCGCTCCCTGGCATCGGCCACGCCTGCGGACACAACCTCATCTCCGCCGCCTCCTTCACCGCCTTCCTCGGTGTCGCCGCCGCGCTCGAGGCCTCCAACCTTCCAGGCCGCATCGTCCTGCTCGGCACCCCGGCCGAGGAAGGCGGCGGCGGCAAGCTCAAGCTGATCCAAGGCGGCGCGTACAAGGGCGCCGCCGCCAGCCTAATGGTCCACCCCGGCCCGGGCCACCTCCTTTCCCCGCCAATTAACGGCGTCGCGTTCGTGCGCATGCTCGCCAACGTCAAGATGCGCGTGCACTTCACCGGCCGCGAATCCCACGCCTCCATCGCGCCCTGGGATGGCGTCAACGCCCTCGACGCGGTCTGCCTCTCCTACAACGCCATCAGCATGCTGCGCCAGCAGATCCGTCCCCACGAGCGCATCCACGGCGTGGTGCGCGCCGGCGGCAACAGGCCCAACGTCACCCCCGCGGACTGCACGGTCGAGTACTACGTGCGCAGCGACACGCGCAAGAACGCCGAGGCGCTGTGGCAGCGGGTGCTGAAGTGTTTTGAGGGCGCGGCGATTGCGACGGGGTGTGGGGTACGAGTTGAGCCGCTGAACTCGTATGCGGATGTGCGGCCGAGTAGGGCGCTGTGTGAGGTGTATATGGGGGCGATGCCGGAGGGGACGGTGGACATGTATGAGCCGGCGGATATTTTAGCGGGGAGCACGGATATGGGCGATGTGTGCTACGAGTGTCCGGGGTTTCATGGGGTGTTTGGGATTCCTACGAAGGACGGCGAGGCGAACCATACGAAGGGGTTTGCGGCTGTTGCGGGGACGGAGGAGGCTTTCAAGGAGGCGGTGCAGTGCGGGAGGGGTATGGCCATGGTTGCGTGGAAGGTGTTGACTGATGATGCGTTTGCAGCGATGGTGAAGAGTGAGTGGGAAGAGGATATGAAGCTGGCTGCGGAAGGGAAGTGAGATGGTATGTGGCGGAGGTGAGGAGGGTTAGGAGGGTTCCAGAGAGCCATAGGGATGTCCAGATGCAGCCTGAGTCGGCTCGGGAACATGTGATGGGACTGCCCATATCGACCATTTGCAAAGCTCTGATGTTTGATGACGAGCGTTTTGTTAGCCCCGAATCTACACTTGAGTTCAGCCCCGCCCTCGACGAACCAAAAAGATCACGAACAAAGGAGAAAATCAGAGAAATGAACGAGAAGGAGAAAAAGTGTTACAGCAGAAAAACTATTCCTCGAGAAGAAAAACTCAACAACAATCTCATTCGAAGACCCGTCTCAAACCTCGCGAAGCTCGAAGCCAGGGACTTGTTGGCGTCTTATTCAACTCCAACAGCACATGGGCAAACAGCATGGAAGGTTGGAAGTTCTTTGTTGAAGACTCGGCGCCAAGTCTCACCCGCATCACTTGGGCCCCGCTCTCTCCAGCCGAGCCAATATCGACCAACCAACGCTGCCGATTCTGCATGACACAAGCTGGTACGTACCGAGCGGGCCGCAACTGGCAGGGATGTTTTCGCTTTGATCGTCATCCTGGTTCCGAACCTCCGAGCACGCCGGACAGAGTCGTCGGTCTCACTCCCATGACATCCGCCTTTCCCAAACATCACCTTTCCTAGGACTCGCCTGAAGCAGACATTCGATTGTGCTGCTCCTGACCCTTCCAGTAACACCACTCGAACCGTCGTCCGATCTTGCGAAACGCTCCGCGCTTTGTGATCCGTTCCTCCGCTTCACGACTCGACCTCTCCAGGGACGGTGCTTGTCCCGCGAACTTCAACATGAGCCTCTCCGCGGGGGGAGGTGACGGCGTCTCGTCGCTGCCGCGCCTCCAGCTTCGACTCTCACACACGGCCGCGACGATAGCTCTGGCCGCAGCTTTTTTTCCGATGGCGTTTGGACACGGAGGACACCACCAGGACAAGATCCCGGAGGGCGGGACAATTTCCCTGGAGCCTCTTGTACGTTGGCAACATCGCGACAAAGGTTGGGGCCGGCATGGCTGATGGGTTGGCAGGACACAACACTATGGGTGCACATCTTCATCCAAATTCTCGCATTTGGCATCCTGTTTCCGCTCGGGATGGTACTCGGGGTGAGCAAGCCTGTGATCTGCAAGTGCAGGGTTGCCAGCGCTGACAGGGTCACATCCAGATCATCAAAAGCCGCTGGCACGTCCCGCTCCAAGTCCTCACCACCGCCCTCGCCCTCCTCGGCTACGCGCTCGGCTTCCTACACCGCGGCAGGCAGTTCATCCACAAGAACGTCCATGCCGTCGCCGCGACCCCCCTCTTCTTCATGATGGTCGCCCAGGTCGTCGCCGGCATCTACCTGAAGCTGCACCTGGAGAAGGGCATCCACGGCCGTATCCGCCCCGCCTTCCGCCTGCTGCACAGCATCAACGGCAAGGCCTTCCCGGTCTACGGCTGGGTGCAGATGGTGTTTGGCGGCATCACCGCCCTCGGCTTCTGCCAGGGAGACCACCTGGGCCAATGCCTGGCGCACTTTATTATGGGCGGCGCCTTCATTGCCTACGGCGTTCTCCTCACCATCCTGCTGCTGGTCGGTCAGATGTGGCTCCGCCGCACTGGTCGCAGCCAGGAGTTCTTTGACAGTGCGGTTATTGCTGTCTGGGGCTGCTTTAATACTTTTACTGAGCACCGCTGGGGCACCGAGTGGGTTAAGAACGACTGGCAGCACACTACCATGGGCATCGTCTGGTGGTGCACCGGGTTGGTGGGCGTATGGCTCAGCAAGGGCCGGGACGGCGCGCCGAAGCGCAATTTTATCCCCGGCTTTGTCCTCTTGATCACGGGCTGGGCCATGTCGAGCCACCCGCAGGAACTGATGATTAGCGCTGCGACCCATCAGATGTTTGGCTACACGCTGATGGCCGCTGGCGTGACGCGCATCATTGAGGTTGCGTTTGTCCTGAGGGATAAGTCCGGTGTGTCGGAGGACGGCACCGAGACCAGCAGCTTTCAGTACATCCCTGTTTTTGTGAGTCTCTTTTCATATAAGCATATCTGCATGTTACTGATAAACCTGCCAGCTCCTGTACGCTGCTGGCTTCCTCTTCATGGGCGCCACCGAGGAGCAGATGGACCTGCTCGCTGGCTCGGGCATCGATCACGTCGCCTACGTCCTGATTTTGTACTCCCTGGCCTCACTACTCTTCCTCTTTACCATGGTGCTCATCCACGTCTACGACCGTGGCACCGCCTCGCCTGCGAAGAACCCTGTCGCCAACGGACATATCGCGCTTGCGGGCGATGATTTGCAGCTGAGGGATGCGAACGAGTTCGAGCTGGACGGTTTGGTCAGTGACGATGAGGATGAGGAGCGGGCGGCGAGGAGGAAGTTGTTGAAGGATGATGGGTTGGAGGAGGAGGATCTTGATAGTCCGAGTACTGTTGGGCAGAATAGTGATCGGATTGCATGAGTATATGAAGGGGTATATGAGGGACGGGGTTAGCATGGTTGGGTGGTACCTGCATTGCGTGGTTTGGAGTTTGGAATGTTGGCTTCAAGGTGGTGGTTCTGTTGCTTTTGGGATGGGGATGGTGGAACAGAATCAATTCCGAGCGGATTGTTCACACCAGCTTGCCTCGCATGGGTGTGGATGATTCAAAATGGTTGAGCATGGACACTGATGATTCACAGTGGTTCAGCTGAGGTTCGGAGCAAATCTTCCTCCTATGTTGAAGCTATCGGCACCCTGACGCCCCCAGCCCCTCCAAAAAGAAAAGAAATCACCAATAAAGCACCTGGCATGACGTCGGGGGATACGCGCCAAGCAGGCACTGGTCCGCGTCTCCCTCTGCCGATGCGGAAGTGGGGATCGACCATGCAATCACTTTCGACCTGCCCGATTCTGTCAAACCTGACATTGACAGGGCGGGGAATGACAAACGAATGGAGGCAGAGACGCATTCATTGGCCTCCGTCGTATCACCGAATTACACCGTCTTACCTTCAACACGTCTGCCAGCTCAGCTTGTGTTTGCCTGGCCTGCGGATATATCTTGCCCCTCCCGCATCATCACCACCGTCACCATCTCCCTCTCTCAGGCCCAGCCAACAGAGCGGCATTTCAGACACATTTACAACTCCCGTCATCACGCACACAACCCCAACATCAACCAACACACCCCCATCATTCGACAACCACCACCACCACTACTACCACCACCACCACCAAAATGTCAGGAGAACCCACCATAACCCTCCTCGCCCGCTGCCTCTGCCACACCCATACCTTCCCCACCACCCTCCTCGTCTCCTCCCTCCCCCTTAAAGCCTCCGCATGCCACTGCACCTCCTGCCGCCACGTCACCGGCGCCCTGCGCTCGTCCGACGCCGTCTGGCCCGGTCCGGCCTCCGACATCGCTGACGCGCTTGCCCGCGAGGGGACCACCCTCAAACGCTACCGCCACTCGGCGAGGGTGAATGTCGTTTTTTGTAGGGTGTGTGGGACGGGGATGTTTTTTGAGGAATTTGATGCAGCTGGGGAGGGGGAGGATCAAAATGTTAGGGGGTTGGAGGGGATGGGGGAGGGGTGGAAGGAGAGGCAGGATCGGAGGGAGGGGAAGATTTATGGGGTTTTTACGGGGTGTTTGAGGGTGCAGGACAGGGAGGAGGAGAAGGTGAAGGGGAAGCAGGTGGTGAGGTTGCAGGATCATATTTACGTGGGGGATACGGTGGATGGGGGGGCGGTGAATTGGTTGAGGGGGGTGAATCAGGAGGAGGGGGAGCAGGTGACGGTGTGGTTGGGAGGGAGGAACCGGAGTGAGGAGGTGAAGAAGGGCGAGTATTGGCCGCCTGTTGGGGGGTTGAGGGAGGGGTATGAGGTGAATTTGAAGGGGGTGGAGGGGAAGAAGGGGGAGGTGCCGATTCGGTGCCATTGTGGCGGGGTGGACTTAGTGTTGCGCGCTGGGGAGGCGCAGACGGAGTTTGAGGCGATGCAGAAGAAGGGAGAGGAGCTGCCGTTCTTTGTTGACCCTGCCACGCACAAGCTATTGGCATCGCAAGACTGCTGCGCGTCGTGCCGCATCTGGTCTGGATCCGAGGTGTACAACTGGACGTTCTCTCTCCTCCGGCACATCTCTGTTGCTGGTGCAGACGCCAGTGAGTTTCCTACCAACACCGCTCAACTGCGGGCGGCACTTGAGGGCAAGGATGGTAAGCCTCGCGACCCCCGGTTCGGCACACTCACTTTCTACGCCAGCTCGCCCGACGTCCAGCGCTATCACTGCGGCCGGTGCTCGGCAAGCGTGTTCTATGCCGTGGACAGTCGGCCTAATATGGTGGATATTGCCGTTGGCGTACTGGACTCCCCTGACGGTGCTAGGGCTGAGAGCGCCCTCTCATGGGCCTTCGGTGGGGCGTTCTCATGGAAGCAGGACATGGAAGGGACTTGGCGAGAGGGGATACTGCATGCCGTGGAGAGGGACTTAGAGCAGTGGAGGATTGAAAGGGGTTACCCCAAGAGCTGGCACAGGGTTGCTAGGGAGAAGGCCGCGCAAGCTCAGCAGAAATGAAGGAGGGAAGTCCTTGTATGTTTCTGGGGTGGACCTGGTCCACATCTTTAGGGTTCAGAGAACAAAATGAGCCACAACACCAGGCACAACATCACCAACACATCCACAGCGTCAGTGGTTTAGTGGTAAAATCCATCGTTGCCATCGATGGGCCCCGCGTTCGATTCGCGGCTGACGCAAGGCATTGCTTTTGCCGTTGTGATACTTTTTCATGTCTTGAAGGGCAGCGCTCTTCCATCATCATGCCCTGGGCAATGCTTAAAGAGAAAGACAACATTGCCAGAAGCTCAGTTGTGTCTTGAACTCTTCTCGCTGAATTATTTTGTTTTTGCAAAATTTCAGGGGAGGGTGACGAGCAAATGTTCCATAAGGGCATCAACATATCCGACCCAGAACAGAGTTGCTGACCTTGGTGTTCTGTGTTCTCTTGTTCGAAACCGCGCCAAAAGAGAACATGAACGGACAGCCCAGGAGATAACAGGAAAAAGAAGCTGAGGGTAGCCAACCAGCAAAATGAAACGTCACCTGTAGGATTCGAACCTACGCTCCCGAGGGAACTGCCTAACATGCTAATTGTTAATTAGCAGGGCAGCGCGTTAACCACTCCGCCAAAGTGACTTTGGTGGAGATGTCGGCTCACATTTTGCCTATAAAACTTGTCTGTCTGCTCAAAGGGGTCCCGAACTGGTAGTTTTACAGACGAGAAACTGCACCCTTTGAACAACAGTGAAGACCAAAAGCTGTCGTCAGCCGGGAAGGCGAGACCGCGTTTCTGGACCTGGTAATTCACTCTTCTCCCGGGTCGGCTCGAATTGATGACTCAGCAAAGTTTGGGTCACGTGCTATCGCTGTTTTCTGAGAATACAACGGTCGGGAACGCAGATACTGTCACAGGCGGGACAGACAGGTAGTTCAACGACAGTGTATTCAGGCTAAGCCACAGTCTCGGGCTCTATTCCGTCGGTACGGGCAGGCTTGATTGTCAAGATGTAGCTCGAGGAGCTACGAACAGGTCTCGCGATAGCGAGGTGCAAGATGTTCAACCCACAGTGGCCTATGCCTCTATATATCAGCACGCCCCACTGTAGGCTCTGGCAGGCACGGCGTGAACCGCCGTAACAGTATCCCCCCTTGTTACGGCGGTTCACGCTATACCTGACAAAACCTACAAGTGGGGCGTGCTGATATATAGAAACACGGGCGACTGTAGGTTGAACATCTTGTACCTCGCTATCGCTAGACCTGTATATAGCTCCTCGAGCTATATTGATGCGGGAACTGGGCTCACCGCCCAGCAGTTCAATGGCCCCGCATCTGGGGGATGCCCCACAGGCCTCCGTGCCCCACATCTTGTATTTCCACCGTTGCAGCCGCTCTTTGGCTTGCCTTCTCCTTTTTTACCACCACCACCACCACAGCCAATATACCGTCAATCCTCGCATTTAGTCCCTTCCTCCATTTCTGGTATCATATATCTTGACAATCAAGCTTGTCCGTATGTAACGGGATACTCTGGACAAGTCAAGAGAGGTAGCATCGACACTAGCGTTGCAGATGTATCGAAGATGTGTGCATCAACAAGAGTCTCCCATTTGCATCGGCTGCATACAAGAGACTGGTCCTCGAAGAGGAGAAACTCTCCCTCTCATGGATCAGTGGCCCTGCACCATTGTTATGCTTATGCAGGGACCTCGCCCATGACTCGTGCCTCCATCTTGCAGCTCTCCGCCACTTCTCTCCGCGTACCGTGCGTGGGGCTGTGACACCGTACCGACGGAATAGAGCCCGAGACTGTAACGGCTGAGCCCGTTGACGGCCTCGGAGACTCTTAGCCATGGAGACCCTCAACGCCATGACCTACCCGTTGACGGCCTCGGAGACTCTCAGCCATGGAGACCCTCAACGCCATGACCTATCAACGCTATGATCTAGCGCCTTGGTCCATCAGCGCTATGATCCATCAATGCCTATACGACCTCTATTACCATTATATATCCCCTGATGCAGATGATATACTATGGTACGCACTCCCCTCTAGCTATAAGAACAAGGTCATCTCGTAGGAGCAGTTACTTTCCTTTCTCTTCTTTCTTCAAGTTTAGTGTACTCGTAGAGTCGTCACCAGCTAGTTGCAATACACTTGTTGGGATCGTTACAGTTAATACGCCCTACTGCGGGTGCGAGGAGGGAAGAAGAGGCGGGGAGACGGTAGAGCACTTGGTGGTTTGGTGCCCTGAACCACCGCTGGAACGTACCTGGGAGGCTTCTGAAATTTGGTTACAGCGGGACCTACACTCTATATTACGGGGGATAGGGGCTGGTTTTTGGAGCATAGTTTGGCCCGAAGGCTGGAACTAGAAACAGAAGAGGCCGAGAGCCCGGTAGGCTAGCCTGTAGCCTCTTTTCTTTTGTAGTACGGGGGATCTGACAGTGGCCTTAAACCGTGGCGGGGGTTTTCATCCGGCCTTTACAGGTACGGTTTCCCCTGTAACTAGCAGTAGAAAAACCGGCATGCTCTAGGGCAAAGCGGTGTAGGAACAATAATAATAATAATTTCCTTCATGGATGCCCCTTTCTCAACGATTAAATCTCAAGATAGGACAAACTATAGCATGCTACGCTTCCGGACGTCTAGATAAGCTAGGAGACATAGAGAATCAACCTGGGCTTCAACCACCCTAATCCCACCCTCAAGCCCACACCCTCTTTTTGAACACCAGCTGGGCCCCATCCATCGGAAACAGCGTTGCAAACACCTGAATCTCTTCCGACTTCTCCGTGGGCACATGCTCCCACTCCAACTCCAGCGCTGCCTTGCCAATCATGGCCGCCATCGTCAGCGGGACATACCTCCTTGCAAGACAATCATGCGCCCCGGCCCCAAACACCAACCAATTCTTCGTCTTGCTCTCCGCGTCGCCCGTTATCCACCTCTCCGGGTCAAACACATCCGGACTGGGGTACGCCACTGGGTCGTGCAGCGCTGGATAGCACGACGGAATAACCATAGCCCCCTTGGGAACGGTGTACTCCGGCGTCACCGGGAAAGCCTTCGTCGCCAGATACGGGACGAAGATAACCGGCGGTCTGTGACGCAGCAACTCCTTGATAGCCGCATTCGTGTACGTCAGCCCCTCCAACATCCCAAGATCAAACGGCCGGTACGGATCCCCCCCTCTCGCCGCAAGGTTCTCCTCCCTCAACCTATCCAACACATCCGGCCGCTGCGCCATAATCTGAAACAACCACGTCGTTGCGCTGCTCGACGCATCCTGTGACGCGAACAAAAACGTAAACAGCGTTTCCGAAATCTCCTCATCCGTAAACTCCCTAATCAAATTCGTCGGCTTCTCCACCCCCTCCTCACCCTCCGCCACCCGCTCGCGGTACCGATTCGAGTCAAACATATGCCTCACCCAATGATCCACAATCGAGTTTGGCTCGGCGCCCGGCTGCGCCATACGCTTCTTGCACGCGGCCGCGCACCGGGCAAACTCGGCGTGGACGGCGTCGGCGGTGCGCTTGCCGCGCCAGGGCTTGGTGAAGGGGATGTGGATGGAGAGGGGGACATTGACGAGCTCGAGGGCGGCGGTGGCGAGGTAGAAGTCGTCGGCAATTTTCTTGACGGCGGACGGGGAGATGAGGTCGCCGAAGAAGGTACGCAGGGAGAGGGCGCAGTTGATTTCGCGGAAGAGGGTCATGAAGGGGAGGGGGCGGTTGGAGTTGGCTTCGCTAGCGGCGATGAATTTGGTGAAGTAGGTGGAGAGGACGGCTTCTTGGGCGGGGAGGTAGGTGGCCATGGCTTTGTTTGTGAAGAGGGGGGTGAGGCCGCGCCGATATTCGGTGTGGGCTTTGCCTTGGAGGAAGACCCAGGCTTTGTGGCCGATAATGTCCTTTGCGAGCGGGACGATGCAGGGTTCGGTATAGGTCGGGGACTTGAAGACTTTGTGGGCGAGGTCGCGGTCGGAGACGAGGACGACGAATCTGGAAGGTATGCGCGTCAGGAGAGCGTTCGGGGGGTTCTGTCTTGGGTCTTGTCAACTTACTTGTGGAAGATGGAGACACAGCTAAGAGGGCCGCTTGCCCACTGGGCAAGGTACGCTTCAAATTTCGGATGTAGTGCTTGAATAAAGGGGCCGGTGAGCGGAATCTTAAATTGGGGACCTGTAATCGAGCCCTTCCGGTGGAGGTACATGACTGAGGAGCATCGTTAGCTGCGGAAAGTGTCGTGAAATCGAGAAGCTGCGCGACCTACTTTGATCATACACCACCAGTCCAAGCAGGAAGGTTATTACATATTGCCAGGCATGCCATTCCGCAAAGAATTCCGCCCCTATGCTTTGCAACTGCCCTGGGGAGCTCCATGAGGACCACCCAGGTGAAGCCGCCGGCAGGTCAGAGGAGCTGAAGGAGGCATTGACAAGTTTGGAGGCCATTTTTGAGGTGTAGTTTGCAGAGAAAATTCCTCCACCACTCGGCGGAAAAAATATCTGCGCTCCCATGGTTTTGACTTAAACCACCTTCACCCGGACATAGGGGTCCGGGACGGGCCTCCGCGGCGCCGGGGCAGCTCCACTCTCGGCGGCTAGATTGGGACTAGTCTCCGATTGTAAGTGATGGCGGAGACTAGTCCTATCTTGGCCAAGTGCATTTGATCCAGGGGGGCTCTTTCCGTGTTTTCTCTGCCTGGAACACTCGGCAGCACGTCACGCGATTTTGCACTGCTCAAGGTGAGGAGGAAGGCACAGAAGGGACGAAACAGTCATTCCAACTCTCCGCGTCTTTTTCGCCAATGGCCTGAGTTGTGCTGTCTTTTGGATCCTCCTCAAAATCACCTGTTCCTGGCTCTGTGTAAGCCACAGTGGAGCAATATCGCGCCCATTGTTCCACTTTAAGCTCGACTCCTGTCCTCTTTGGCCGCTCACTTGTCAAACTCGACCTTGACATCTCACAATGCGCCACACCTTACGACGGTCTTGTGGTGCTTGCGCCAGGTCCAAACACAGCTGCGACCTTGCCACCCCCCGCTGCTCCCGCTGTATCAAACGAAAAGTCGAATGCGTCTATGCGAACGAACCCCTGACAGCGCAGACTCCAAGTCCAAGATCCGAGCCATCCGGCGCTTTGACGAGTTACCGACTCACAAGTCTCGACCCCTTCGACTCGTATCCGTCGACTCGGCTTCCACGAGAGCACGTCAATCGTCTCATCCACAACTGTATGTATCTGGTTTTGAACATCTTTGAAGTCTGATCGTCTTACTTTTCACTCTCAACTGGCGATTGAGTCTTCATACCTGTTTACTTACATTGACTGACTAATGTGTCTAGTTCTCCACAAGATCGCCTTTCAATACTACCCCCTTGACCTCAACACAACAACAAACCCCTTCCTCGTATCTTGGTGGCCCTTGGCGTTGGAGGACTCCGCCTTATTCCACGTCTCGCTGCAAACAGCATGTCTCGACGAGGAATTGCTGGCCCAGAAAGGGTTCCACACGTCAGAGCTTCTCATGGCGGATTCAGTCGCCTTACTCCGACACAAAGTTGGGGATGAGTCGTTGGCAGTGCAAGACGGGACCATGAACTCTGTCATCACCCTAGCAACCATTGAGGTGAGACAAATAGCCCTCAACTCCGGCCAATCACCACTGACACACGGCTTCTAGTATGGCAAGGGCAACATCAAGGTTGCAGAAATGCACGTAAAGGGTGTGAGAAAACTGGTTGACCTGAGAGGTGGCATTCGCTCAGTAAGGCAGACCAGCCCCCTAACCGCCAGGATGGTTAGCTGGTCAGTCACTCATTGAATACCGCCAAGTAAAGCGAACTGCTCACATAATCTTAGGGTGTCAATGCTTATTATGGGCTATCCCCAATTTGAGACCCAAGACGATGCCGGCATAGGGCTGGGGATACCTCCGATTCCAGAATGGTCTGAGTCGCCCCAACCACCAGACATCACCCTTGGCTTTAGCCTCCTCGGCGTGAACCACCACATCGGCAACATCTTCGTTCGTCTCCAGAGCGTCTTCCACGGGGCGCGCCAAAAACCTCTCACCTCCGCTCGCCTTCATGATCTAACATGTTTCGTGATTCACCGACTTCTCCATTCAATACCCGAGACGCCTGGCGTCGTCACATCACCCCTAGCCGAATCAATCCGCTACGCCATCATCCTTTACATGTTCCTTGTCCAGGGCCCGACATATTACTCACACGCGGTCATCTTCAACCAGATTCTCAACAAATATGTTCATCATTTGAAACAACTAGAGTTCCGTTGTCAAGCCCATGATTCACTCGACGTCTGGCTTCTGGCGGTGGGGATGGTGTCCTCAGTAGGGACCTCTCACTATGTGTGGTTGATGGAGAGAGCGAGAGAAATCTCCCCTCCATTACAAATCGGAAGTTGGGATGATGCTTTTTACCACGTTCGGAGCGTTCTGTGGCTGGAAAGGCGACAGGCCGAAGACATCTTTCGCGTGCATTGGGAGGCAGTGTTGGGCGCAACGAACCAGCCAGAGCCGGCAGATCTTACACATTTTGTGCCATCAAGCAACACAGACACAGCATTTATATAATTACAACGCAACCGAAGACTTTTCACATTGAAAGCCTGCCATCGAATTGTGATAATACACCTCAGGGTTCGAAAGCCCAGTTCATGGAACAGAGCTGTAACCAGACTGCATGATTCCTGACATTTCGAACCGGCTCCCCCCCTTGAGCCGTTTACATCGTCGAAAAAGCAACTCGCCACTCTTTGTCCTCGTGTACAGTTTTCCAACCCTCCTTATCCGGCTAATTCAGGTACGACAGCTTCGCTGTCTCCGAATTCAAGGGTACCTCATTTGCGCCAACCAGACCCTCTTCCACCGCCACTCGAAACTCAGCAACACAACCCCACCTCCCATACAGCACGTCTCGATCCTCCACCCACTGAAACAAACACGATCCGCACGCGCTCCTCACCCCAAACGTGTTCAGCTCCACCAACTCACACCTATCCGCCTCCTCGTCATAAAACAAATCAAACGAAAACCCCTGCCTCATCATCAACCGATCCAGCTCCCTCTCCCCCTCATCCCCTCCCTCTTCTCTTCTCTTCCTAACCTCCTCCAAAATAAACCCCCTCATCTCCCTCGCCCCTTCCAAAACTCTCTCCGCAACCCTCCGTTGCCCCTCCTCATCCAACCCCTCAAACCGCCACGGCCGATATCACCGGTATTGACCTACCCCCGTTATCACCGGCTCTCCCTCCCCCGTATTATCAGGCGCGCAGTAAACCCTATACTCCCTATCCGACCCCATCCGCTCATCAAACGGCAAAAAGAACAACTCCACCCCACCTTTCCCACCTTTCCCACCCCCCTCCTCCACCACTTTTAGTAGCGCGTTCCTCGCCCTCGTCGAAGTCACCAACCTCAAAAACACATCCCCCGGCGTCCTCAGCGCCAACGGTCCCGCCCCATCCTTGGGCGAGCACGCGTCCAGGCGGAGGAAGAGCCCCTGCGGGGGAAAGGTGAGAGAGGCAAAGAGGGGGAGGATGATGTCGGAGAGGTCCTCGCGGTAGGAAGTGTTGAACCGGATGGGGGTGCCGGTTTCTTCGTGCTCCTTGAGGGAGGCGGAGACCATGGCGAAGTTTAATTTGACGAACTTCATGATATCTTTGGGCTCGAGGATTGAGAGGCCGCTCAACGCCGTTGTTCGTCAGAGTTCGGAAACTGGGCACTCTAGACTCTGATGACAAGTGGTGTTGATTGAAACACGGGAGAAAAGAAGATTAGGGGTGAGCGAGTTGAGACCGTTGAGTTGAAACCTCGTATGGTCTTTTGTTCAGACTCGGGAATATCAGAGGCAGCCAGCAGCTTTGCGGTGTGCCAGGCAGCCAACACAGCCCAACACCAGCCTACGAAGATGACTCCCGCCGTTGTTGGGGGCCAAAAGGGATCAGTCAATGTGAATGAGGCACTGCCAACACCGAGTCGCTAGCAAAAGATGGCACTGGCTTACACGTTGAGGGCACTGCGGTTTATCTGGGTTCCCTTTCGAAGGTCTAGACATCTTGTGTTACAGGTACGCAAAGCTGAGTTCATTCAACTCATGGGTTGTCCCAGCTTTATGGAATTGTAGGCCGAGTTTCTTGTATGCACTTGGCTCCCTTGACTCTGTGGTTGCAGTTTAATAACAGTGTACCCAAATCGTCATCAGTGTGAAGCCTGAGATCGTTCAACATCAAGGCAGATAAAAAGAAGGGTGAGGAAACCAGTAAAAGGAATAGTGCCCAATAACAGGATTGAACTGTTGACCTTCGCATACCATATACGGGGAGAACCGGTATTAGTACGACGCTCTAACCAGCTGAGCTAATCGGGCAATGTAATTGGTTGGGACATGATGCAAAAAAGACTCTACAAGTATCCTATTGCAGGCGGATCATTCTGGAGGAGGTACTCATACCTACCTCTAGTACCCAGTATTAAAACACACTTAAGATGAGCTAGTGTACGAACCTGATGTCCATAGATATAGTAGTACCTGGAATTGCTCGAGGCAGATGAGGAATAACGATCGAGCATCAGCGAGCCACCAACTCCGCCAAGCAATGCAACTCCCCCCTTTTCCACACCTCACCTCACCACTCCCTCCCCCTTACCCCCCCCAACCCTAGGCAAACCGCACCTCATCAAACAACCCCGCCCTCACCTGCACCACACTCGCCATCTCCAACAAAAACGCCTGCAACACAATAACATTCGTCAGGACATGCGACACGGACACCACCCCTCCCCCCGTCGGCGTCCTCTCCCCATCCCCACTCCCACCGCCGCCACTCCCACTCCCACTCCCCACCCCACCCCCCTCTTCCCCCTCCCGATCCTCCTCCCCATCCTCCGACGGCGCAAGCAACGCATCCTCCCCTCCCCCCTCCTCCGCCTTCGCCTCCTCCTCGTCCGCCGCCAACTTCTCATCAGCAGTTGACACGCCCCCCGCAGTCCTTTGCCGGTCAAAACTCAACGCCACCGGCGAGACATGCGACTTCTCCACACCACGGGTATCCGGAATCCCAACCCTGCGCGCAAGAATGCTCTGATCCACAGCCTGGAACGCCCTGGCCTGGCTTGCAATAGGGTCGGGGCGGGATGGCGATTCCCAGGGGGGCGGGACGACGCCGGGGGGAAAGGAGCGGCTTCCGTGGGGTGGGGCAGGCGAGCGCAGGGGGCTTTCGTTGTTGGAAGCGGGGAAGGAGCGGTCGGAGACGGTGCGCTTGGCTTCCTTGCGGCCGAGGGGGCTGCCGGAGCGGGTTGGGGTGCTGCCGAGCTCGGAGAAGATGCGCTGGGCGAAGCCTTCGAGGCCGGAGGGGCGTTCGCCGCGGGAGGGGTTCCGAGTTTCGTCCGGGGGGAAGAGGGAGGGGCGGTCGGTGGTGGGGGTTGTGGTGGTTATTGAGGATTGGGAGACGGGGGTCTGTGTTCGTGGGGGGTGGAGCGGGAGGATTTGGCTGGCGCAGTCGGCTATTTGGAAGGCTTCGCGGCGTTGTTGGAGGAGGTCGTCGAAGCGGGGGATAATTTCTCGGTAGGCTGCTACTTGATTGGAGAGGATCTGGAGGACCTTGAGCAGGCGAGGGAGGCTTGACTGGGTCCATCTCGGTCGCCGGCGGGACTCCTGCATAAACTGCATCTGTTTGTACTCGATGTACTCTCGGGACTCGGGGTCCAACGGGGGGTCGGGCAGGGGCGGACTGTCATCATCCTCTTCGTAATCGTAGTTCAGGGGGCTCCGCAGAAACCAACCCTCCAGGTGCATATAGCCACAGACGGAAAGATCGAAGATAGCTTCGGTCAGGGCGAGGTTGGTGTCGACAGAGTTGAGGAAGAACGTCTCGAGACGGTCGAGTACGATGTTGAGCAAGGGATCACTGGGGTGAAGGGTGTGAGGGCGAACGTCCCTTGGCGCCCCGGGAAGGGTACCGGGAAGGGCAGGCAGCTCGCGGTTGTGGATTGAGGCCCTTGGTGTGACCAGCTTGACGGAGCATGGGTGGTTCTCAAGGCGGACCATTGTGTCTTTCAGGATGTTATCGTAAATCTCATCAAAGTTGTCCTGTCCTCCAATATTCCCCGCCAGAGATAAAAGGTATTCGACCTCTTGCTGGTGTGCGCCTGATGTCCGGTGGAGAGCGTCCCCGAGGACGCCTTCGGTGTAGAGCAGAGTGATGACTGCGTATCGGTGATGCCTCTTAAGAATCACCGAGACCAGCTGAAGGGTGACGTAAACGGTCTGGTTGTTTTGCGACCGAAGACAGGCCAGGATCAGATCAACGAGGTTAAAGAGTAAAGGGTCAGCAGCAGCTTCACCCTTGGAGGCCATCATGGTAGCGAGATCGAGCGACTTCCGCCTACGGGCGGCGCTGACAACGTCCTTTGATTCGCAGTTGACAGACCCGACGATGTCAGGCAGACCCAGTAGGTAATGAAGAATGAGATTGACCATGTCTGGATGGTCCAGTGACTCCAGGGTACGGCGAAGGTAGGTCAAGACGGCCACCGAAGAGCCGCCGTCGACATCAGAAGATTCGAGCAATGAGGGGTATCTGTGACAGGTGAGTGTGGATACTAGGAAGTCATGGGGTGGGAGCTTACAATAATTGTTGCAAGAAAATAACTTGGAAATGCTCCAGCAGCGTCGACTTGACCTCAACTGACTTACAGTGATTCAAGACATCCTGCCAGAAAAGGAGGTGGGAGAGAAAAGTGTCCAGGTGGGACTGGAACTGAAGGGAACAGGAGCTGACAACTTCGTAGTTGGAGTTGGGGTGCTGATAGTCGGAAAAGGCAAGGATAGGGGGAAGTTCGTTTGGTGGATGGTCGATCACAAGCTTGCGGCTCAGCTGACTATACAGAGCCCCAAGTCCCGTAGCCATCAGTGTCGAGAGATCGCTTTCAACAATCCATTGCTCCAACTGAACCGAGTGCGAGGCGGCTTCGATGATGTAGAGAATACCAGTCCTCGCAAAGTCGCCAACCTTCCCTTCATGGTGGATGTAGTCCATGAGCAAGTAGAACAGCGGGAAGTCTTGTTTCTGTGTTCTCCCTGCGAATCTCTCGCGGTTGTCCATTTGCCTTGTATCGGATTGGCCATTTTGGCGGCTCTTGAACCAAGCACCCAAGATTTCGGGGTCGAGGCGGATCTTTGTGGTGACGTTGAAGGCGAGTTCGACGATGCGGGCCTCGGTATCGGGGCCGAGCCTGATGGTGTTGGGCCCTGTTGTGCGCACCAGCAGGTTCGTCAGGCTGGCGGCAAAGGCGTGGTTCTCAACAAATGCTTCCTCCTCGCTCTCGATCAGGCTCGCAAAGAAGAGCACAGCCTCCTTGATTATCCATTCGGTGAAGGAACTCGTGGCAATTTTGGCCACGGGGATGTAGACCTGCTTAGCAGCAGCAAAGGCGATGCAGGGATGCGGAAGCGGTCGGCGGGACTCGTCGCTCAGGAGGCTCGTCAGCTCCTGGAGGTGGATCTCGATGCGCTCGGCGGCTTCGTCGTCGTGGGCAATGTTGGAGGAATTGCGCCATGTGTGCTAGCTAGGTCAGCGAGGGGATCCTCTTCCGGCGCAGACAATGCTCACCAGCAGCTGGCTGTACTCATTTTCGAATCGCTGCAGGCGGCGGGCGGGATCCTTTGCCGAGTCTTTGCGCGAGGCTGCCGACGCGAGCGGCGTGTGTGCTAGGAGGCGCGACCACTGGGTGACTGATCGTCAGTCATCATGCGTGGGACATTGGAGGGACAACAGGGAGCATTGGGAATTGGGAACACGGAGACTCACAAAATCCATGGTGTCTGCGGACGCATCTCGAGGAGCAGTAAATGCTTTGTAAACCGCAAGTCTGCTGCCTGGAAGCTCTTGCGCTGTTGCATGAACTGTCCCAAGTGTCGCGAAATTGTGTCACGGTTTGGGTCGTGTTGGTCGATCAATGCAGGTGGTCGCTGGATCAGGGCCAGGGTCCGTTTCTATCTTGGCCGGCAGCTGCTTGGCACGCCCTGTCAAGGGTTCCCTGACGCCCCACAGCCCCCACGATGCCAAGCCCAAGCTGGGCCCACTCCTCTCTTCTGCCCTCATCGGTTTCTCTGCCATCCTAACCTCAACAACCTCCAACTCCCCATCATCTGAAGAGCAGTGCTCTACAAATCGCCCTCTTTGCTCCCCTTCCTCTTGAAAATTATTAATTACATTCTTTGGGCGTAACACCAATTCGCGAATCATTTCCCTCGTTGTCGGTATCTTCTATGATGACAGACAGGCTCAAGCGATCCCGTTTTTCGGAGGAGCTTTTCTGACTGGAATTTCTGCACCTTCTCAGGATTGATTACGGATTGGAGCTGTCACCAACAACTGACTTCGTGGAAGACATCACGGACACAGTACCATGACAACGCTCAACGGCCGTGTCTCGGCTCTCTGTATCGTTTACCACTCGCCGGCAACCTGCAGTCGGCTGTCTGCAGCTCTGTCTCCTGTGCGCGAGGGAGCAGCCAGGTCTCGCCGTCGAATGTCGAAGCATTCCCCAATCCAATCACCGTCACGGCGGCTCGGAGAGGACAACCCCGCGTTCTCTGTGGTTCCCGTCAGCATGCACGTGTAAGAATTGATCCTGGAAGCTGGGCACTGCCGGATTCGCGAACCCGCCACCGCGGATCGTGATTCGAGGCGAAGCACTTCTACGGCAGCGAATGGGAGCACACAAACGCCCTCTGGCTGGGATGTCGCCGCACCTTGCCCGCAGGGTGCAGCAAGGCACTCGCGCCTCGGCCATGGTCAACTTTCGATTTGACCTGGTGTCACCAGACTCACCAAGGGTGGCTCGTCGCCCCTCTTGGCTTGCCCAAACTTTGACATCACTCAGCAGAGCTCCAGTGACTCTCGCATCTCTGTCTTCGCCTCGCCGTCTTTCCCAGGTTTTCTTGTGGTACAATTTTACTTTCCGAGAGGAGCCTTTGAGGCACAAACCGTTCCCTGTTGATGCTGCCAGAGACCCGGCCTCAACATGGGTTTCTTCATCAGGCCCAAGAAGGTGAAGAAAGACTCACCACCACCTCGATCTAGGGATTGCAGGCGGCCACCACCGCAATATCAGCCCCCGCCGCCGCCGCCGCCGACTCAGGCTTCCCAGAGCTGGCATCCTGCAAGCCCATACCCACAGTCTGCCCCTTTCCAGCCAGCAGGCCTTCTTCCTCCACCCCCTGGTTGGAGCCCTGCACCACCGCAGCCTCCCAACCAGTACCACCACCATCATGGGGCGTGTCCTCCGATCGTCGTGAACCAGCACCATTATTACCTTGGCCCCCCTCCTCCCCCACAGGCCCCAGACCGCTCTCACTATGGCAACGCGTCCCTCTCAAAGCTGAAACTTGGGTCTGCTGTGGACTTGGCCAAGGAGCTATGTCAAGGGACATGCATCCCAAAGCTCTTGGATGATGCGTACAGCACCTTGCCACGATGGCACAGCTGCGGAAGCCATCTGGTCCACCAAGGAAACGCCGTGATGGGCGAGATCTCCAACCGCTTCGACAATGTCTTGACCAAGATCGACCAAGGCGGGTACAACGGCAAGGAACAAGACATATTCGCCTGGGAACCAGCACAACCGCCAGCGTATTTACAACCATCGGGGACATCAATGGGGGAAAGGGGCATGCCCAGGGCAAGCAAAAAGCGCCATGGGAAGGACCAAACAAAGGGCCAAACACCAACGGCGGCAGCATGTGCCGTCTCTGAGAGTTTCTTCTCCAAAGTGGACCGATATGCCAACTCGAAGCTGCCCATGAACTTGCCGCCTCTGAGGCTGTATGACTCTGTTTTTTACTCTTCTCCAAAGGCTTGCTGACATGATGCTAGGTACATCCCTACATACCCTCTGCTCTGCCTGGCAGCTCAGTACTCTGAGAGGGTCTATGAGCCACCGACTGCGCGTGCCGAGCGGGATGCCCACGTGGACGCGGACTGGAGGATGGGCACCAAAGCCATGGTCATCAAATCAGTGCCCATGGACTCGATGAACACCATCGTCTTTGCCATCCGAGGAACTGCGACGTTCATGGACTGGGCAGTTAATTTGAACATGGCTCCAACCACCCCTGCGGGCTTCTTGGTACGCTCTCCTTCTGCTCACTTCCGCATGCCAAACTCTAACTGAAACAGGACGACCCGGCCAACCTCTGCCACGCCGGCTTCCTCTCCGTCGCCCGCAAAATGGTCACCCCAGTAGCCAGCCGCCTGCGCCAACTCCTCGAAGAAGACCCCAACCGCGCCTCCTACTCGCTTCTCATAACCGGTCACAGCGCCGGAGGCGCGGTCGCCGCCTTGCTCTACAGCCATATGCACGCTTCGTCCAACGCCGCCTCGAGCGAACTGAACGCCGTCGCCGGCTGTTTCAAGCGCATCCACTGCATCACCTTCGGCACACCCCCCATCAGCCTCGTCCCGCTCACCAAGCCCACCGACTTCACCCGCCGCCCCCAGCTCAAAAAGAGCCTCTTCATGAACTTCATCAACGAAGGCGACCCTGTCACCCGCGCCGACAAGGCTTACGTCAAGAGCCTGCTCGAACTCTTCGCCGCGCCCGCGCCCCCACGCATCAAACCACCCTCGCCCCCACCTCCCAAACCAATCGACAAGAGGCCGCGCCGTACCGATCGCCCCCCAACCACCACTACCACCACATCTTCCTCCAGTCTCCCACGCCCAACCTGGAAAATCCCCCCCTCCACCCTCAGCTGTGCAGGCCGTATCGTAGTCCTCCGCTCCGGCCAGCCAAGGGCAGCGAAAGTGAAGGGGCGGACAAATGAGGCTACGGTAGAGGAGAGGCTGCAGGAGGGGGTTGTGGCACAGATTGTTACAGACGAGCAGCTGAGGGGGGTGCTGTGGGGGGATCCGGTGGCGCATATGATGAGGTTGTATGCGGGAAGGATTGAGGTGTTGGCTGTGGGGGCTGTTACGGGGAGGGGTTATTAACTTTAAGGGGTTGGGGGTTTGGTGGGTGATGGGTGGTGGGTCTTTAAGTTGTGCTTTAGGGGAGTGATACCATGGGATTTGGCGTTTCTTGGGGGTACTTCTCAGGGGTAGGGGGAGATGGTGGGAATGTCAGATGCCATCTTCGCCTGGTGCGAAGTGGCTGCTTGTTGCTGAAGTTAATAGGATGAATGACAAACCATGACCTACAACAGCGACAAGATTGAAATGCGTATTCGTCCCATCTAGCTTGTCGCCGTCGTCCTCGACAGTCGACACTCAGGGGTCAGAGCCCGGGGCAATTAACGCCGAGCACCGATATCGCTGACCTTATCGTCTCGTCCCCTCCAGAGCTACCCCGCCAAAAACAACAACACCCCAAGCTCACCCCCCTGATCGCCAACGTCGAAACCAACGCCCGTGCCCAGATACTCAAAATGGAACTCGATCCTAAGCTTCGTAAGCGCCGCCTCTTGCCCTTGACGCCCCAACCTGACCCCAATTGCTGCAGCGGCCTACTCGACAGGCGACTCGACCTCGTTCGCCTACCCCACCGCCCGCGAGAGATGGCCCATCATCATCGTCAGTCCCCCGCCTCCCGCATCCAGCATGCCTTTCTCTGACGCTCATACCCCCAGACGCAAGCGATTGACGATGTCTACCGCACCGTGGGCGCCTCCGACGACGATGAGAAGAGCGCGGAGGGCAAGAAGATCCTCGCCGAGCTGGCCCAGCTCAAGTACGAGGTGCAGCACGACCGCGCGTTGACGTGCGTTACACATCTTACACAGCCAGACCCGCGGGATGGAAATGCTGAAGTCGATAAACCAGGCCGATTCGCGACGATGGGTACGCCGACGTGGCTGGATACAATAAGGAGCTCGAGCAGCTGGGCCCTCTCACCTGGCTGAAAGCCCCGTGGCTCTTCACCGAGTGCTATCTCTTCCGGTGCGTCCCCCCCCCATCCCCCAACCCACTTCCACCCACACCCTCTAACCCCCTCCCTCCAGCCGCATGTCCACCTCCTTTACCCTCTCCACCCGCTGGAAATCCTACGACGTCTTCGCCCGCCAAAAGATCAAGACATTCCGCTCCTCGCGCCCTGCCGTCCTTGAGCTTGCCGCGCGCTACAAAGACCTTGTCACCCAACTCCGCTCCAAGTCCTCCACGACCCCGCACGACGCCGACGCCGACCGCCTCCTCTTCGCTGAGATGTGCGAGGTCTGTCTCTGGGGCAACGCCACCGACCTGTCCCTCCTCACCTCGCTCACCTACGAGGACATCCAAAAGCTCCAAGGCTCCGAAGCACGCCTCGCCGCCGAGAAGAACATCCTCGTCAACGACCTGCCGGCTGTGTACGAGCACTTGCTCGCCGCCAAGAACGACCCCGCCAAGAAAAACAAAGAGCGCAGGGTGGACATCGTGCTCGACAACGCCGGCTTCGAGCTGTACGTTGACCTGGTCCTGGCCGGATACCTCCTCTCCTCCGGCCTGGCAACCACCGTCGTACTCCACCCCAAGTCAATCCCCTGGTTCGTGTCGGACGTGCTGCCCGCGGATTTCGCCGCGCTGCTGAACGCGCTGGCGGGGCCGCGGCACTTTTACGAGACGCCGAGCGACGAGGATGTGTTGCAGGGGAAGACCCCCGCGGGGTTGAGCGAGAAGGAGGTTGGGGAGCTGGAATTTTTGTTTGCGGAGTGGAGTACGTTTCATGCCGAGGGCATGTTGATAATGAGGCCGAATCGGGTGTGGACGGGGCCCGGGAGCTTTTGGAGGCTGCCGGAGGAGGAGAAGGAGGTGGTGGGGGATTTTAGGGAGGCGGAACTGGTGGTGTTTAAGGGGGATTTGAATTATCGGAAGTTGGTGGGCGATGTGAGTGTTTTTTCTGGTGGTTTTGGGTGGGTGTTTGCTGACATGGACAGGTTGCCTGGAATGCGACAACGCCGTTTACGGAGGCGATCGGACCGCTTGGCCCTGGTTCGGGCGTCAACGTGCTTGCGCTCAGGACATGCAAGGCCGACGTTGTGGTGGGTTTGAAGCCTGGGGAGGATGAGAAGTTGAAGGCGATGGAGGGCGGTGGTGGTGATTCAGGGGCGCGGAAGTGGGCTTGGAACGGGAAGTGGGCGGTTGTGTCTTTCTCGAAGGGGACATAACGCCAGCAAAGGTGATGTAGCACAGCGTGCTGAATGATGTGATCTTGAATCCTGTAGACAAAACTGATCTTCAATGATGCTAGTAATGATCGGATGACGTTTCCCTGCAAAGCGAGAGTACTAGGTATCACCAGCAGCGGAATGGCCTTGTATCTCGGTGTCTGAGACCTACGTGTTCAATCGCACAATATTCCGGCCATGATTCAAAATGGATTCTAGAATCTTTATCCTGGCGACATTCCGATCCCAGCCAGAACCACTGCAACGGAAGACCCGAAGAGTTTGTTGACCTGAAAGTAGTACTCGAAGGGAACGGCCCGAAGAGTTTGTTGACCTGAAAGTAGTACTCGAAGGGAACGGCCCGAAGAGTTTGTTGACCTGAAAGTAGTACTCGAAGGGAACGGCCCGATGCAGTCACTCGTTGGATTGATCTGGGTGACAAGGCATTCCTTTCTTTATATAAACCCAGCTACGGAGCGAATCACAGGAAATGGGCCGATGGAAGAAGCGGTGTAGATGGCTGTCAATGGTAACTTCATCGTTTGAAGCTGTGAGGGCCGGGATGTTGCAAAACTTGACAAAACATGCAGTTCGATGTTCTTGTTTCTGTCACTCAAAGGACAGGCTCTACAACTGGATCCAAGCTTTTCCATCAACTCAAATATCGTTTGGCATGGGACTTTGGAGCAACGAGTCCACACGAGATCTTCAAATTTGGCATGTTCACTTTCGAGTCACATGCCAAACTCTTAGTTCTCAACTCTCAATCCCAACTCTTCGTGTTCCGTCTAGATTGATAGAGCGTATGACTATTAATAACCCCGAGGGAGCCGGCCAGCGTAGGATCAACCGGCTTTCCTTTCTTTTTGTCGTTAAAGCCCCAGCTATTTGTCCTACAAGGTTGCTCCCGACGATCCTGTTGTTTCACCTTGACCCGAAGTCCCCGGGGATTTGAAGGGAGCTCGTGACACGGTAGCACGGGGACCCTGATGGTGAGTAACCGGCGTGTTGCGGTGAACGGTGATACAGAGATCGGCGATGACGGCGTTGTGGTTGGAGGTCCAAAGTTGTGAGGAACTTGAAATCCCTGAGAGCGGGTGGTGGTATTAGGCCTGAAGTCAAGGTAGGCAAGACCTGAGTTTCGAGTATACTCAATCCGCTCTGTTTGCTGTTAGAAAGTGAGCAATGACGTGCAGGGGAAATGTTTTGTTTCAGCCAATCTTTTGCGCTTCATGATATCAAATCTCTAACGAACTGCAGGGGAATGATAAGTACAGCGAGCATGTGACAGGTTTCCTCTTCTGTCCTCAGAGTCTGGGGAAGAACGATTACCCAGTCAAAATTAACTTCACTGGTTTCGTCATAACGTTAATTGAAAGGGAGCCATGAAGCTAATCTCCCCGACTCAAATTCGTGCTCCTACAGTACCACAGTCGGTCTGTCAATGAACGCAATTTGAATGAGAAGCTGTCTCAGTTTGTATCTGCATGCCATAATCCAGCAATTTCATGAACGCCCAATGCTTCTGATCGACCCGTCAAAAATGATCGGTGGCAACGACATCTCATTGATAGTCCTTGTTGTTGATACTCTCAATTGAAACCCCAGCACCAATTAGACTTGGCATGGCTATGGTGTATGGTTCTGACGTCAATTCCATAGAACCGAGCCCAGTGGTGAGGCTGATATTGAGCAAAGAGGTGGCTGTAACGTGCTAGGTTAGGTTGACATGGTTGATCCAGTTTGACCTGCTTTACCTCAGTCTGCCTCTTCCGTCGAAGACTCACCCGAGGGCTACCAAGCAAGCTAGAACCGAGACCCAGGGTTGATTCTCGGCAGTTGAGACGTTGACGATTCCCAGCCTCAGGGGCTGATCCAGGTGTGGGAGGACAGAATAACGCTATGACTTGTCCAATCGGCAGCTGTGCCTCGACAGATCTTATCAATCTCCATCCACGATATTGTCGGTTTGACGTTGCTGCTGAAGGTTGTGGCAGTGCAAGACTGCAGATCTGTGCTTCATGCCAGGTTTGAGCTCGGTTCCGTTACGTCGGGAATGTCCCCTTGCGTGTCTCAATCGGAGGCGGTTTTGGATAGGCAGTGAGGAGTGACTGAACACTAGAGTTGGAAGCTGGGGTTCAACAAGAGATGAGCGGGGAGGCCGCCTCAGCTGGGACAGAAACCGCCATGGAATATTAATAGACAGCTTCTTTAGCCGGGCTGCTCTGGCAAGTTCCGGAGGCCGTGCTTGGCAAAAGTGTCCCGAGCCGGTGGCGGACCCGAATTCTCGGCTCTGCCGCCGGGGCTGAACCAAGGCAACCGGCGCCAAAAGCAAGCAAAAACTCGAAGATGTCAAGCCGGTCCCTGGTTGGAGGGTCAGCAGGTGCACTCAAAAAGCCTTGTCCGACCTATTTCGGGGCCCAAAGTTGCTGATAGTGCTCTATCCGAGCCACCGCTGGGGTGAGAGCCGGTCATGTCTCAGCTTTGTGTCACTCCTGTCTCGCGCTCATACCCGGCACTGCCCACGTTTCTCCCACGCCTTCGGCGGCAGGCACGCGCACGGATGGCCGCAGTGCCACGTGCTGGCGCCGGCAGGGTGGACAATGGCTGTCAATAATGGCCTCGAGGCTGGAAAAGACACACATTGGGGCATCCGGGCGCCTAAGATTTCCTCATCTGGCGTGGTGACGAACGCTTTTCCCACGACCCCTGAACACAAGGCCTTCCAAACAGGCCAATGCCAAGGTTTCGGGCTGACGGCGTAGCCACTGGCACGGAAACTTCATGACGATGAAGCCCAGTCGCGCTGGGGGAGGGGAGAGAAGAACGGTGTGCCGCTGACAGCCTGAACTCAGACACGGTCACACCGACTTCACCGGTGATGCTGCGCCGTATGGTTCCTGCGCTGGTCGATGTCAGCCTTGCATGCCGTCCAAGGTTCCAAACCACGATTAAAGCTCGGTATAAAGAGGTGTTGAGTGTTGCTCAATCGTGGATGATGGAAAGACTTCAGCAGAACCACCTTCCTCTGAGCCATCACAACGACTTTTCGTCCTGCCATCGTCGACCGACCAACCTAAAGCCGGTCGCAGCTCAACTCTCTTTTCAAGCCTTCAAGCACAAACCCAACTCTGTCCAAGGCTCCTCGTCACCACCATCCTTCGCTCTGCCCGCCAAGCAAACCCCTCTGTCTGCTTGACCACAACACTCTCGTCGCCAGAGGTTCGGCTTTTCTCTGAGACCAACTTCGACTTGAGGTCCGTCGCTTGACTCCATGACTCGTACAGTAAACTGACTGAACAAAAGAATCAGAGATATCCCGCGACCGCCAACAAACTCCCGCTTTGAGTTTGAAGACGAGCCCACTTGGGTCCAACTTCCACCGCAAGCAAGCAGAGAGACCGCATCCACTGGACATCGTCTCAGCAGCCCATTTGAGGACATTCGCATTGCTGAATATCATACGACTGGCGGCCGTTATCCTATTCCTGACACAACACGCCACCACGTTGTCCTTTCTCTCTCATCTACCTCGTGTTTGGGGGCGGGCAGTTACCTCTCCCTACTCCACAATCCAAGACGCGTTGCTCCAGTTTTAGCTGGCAGACGAAGCCGTCCTGTCCCGCCCTGTTAGGCTCCAGATTCTAGGAACCCTCCAGCTCAACGAAGACTTCTTCGAGGCAGATTAACTACGAGGGAGAGAAAGGGAACGGAAAACGACAAACAGAAAGACTTTCAGACCTACTGATACCACTGGTCATCAGTCCGTGACAACTTGAAGTCAACTGAAAGCCCAGAAAAAAGAAAGAGATTGAGCCAGGGAACAGAACAGGAAAAGTCGAAAAAAGCCCGACATGTGTACTTTTACCTTGTCCCACCAACACCGTAAGTTTACCTCTCATCGTACCCTCAGGCCATGTGGCCTTCCCTTCTTGGCCCTCTCGGGGCTTACACCGTCTCGGAGTCAGGATTGCCCTGCCACCGAGATTCCGTCCCATGCCCTCATAGAGGCTGCAGGCCGTCCGAGAACTCACGCCATCACCACCGCGAAGGCTGAGACCTCGCCTCAGATTTCTCGACAGGTCACATCACCGCCCTCACACCTCCCACCACCAGCACACTATGCACACCCCCCTTCCTCACCTCCCACCCTCACCCCCACCCACCCCCCTTCTTCGACTCCCACATCCCACCCGACTTTCACTAACCCACCCCCTCCCCCATAGACCTTCCCCCCTGCCAAGGCCCGCAATCCTCCAACAACGGCATCGAGATCACAGTCGTCTACAACTTCTGCCCCTCCGCGAGCCCCGTCGACCCTTCCACCCACACCCGCACCCCCTGCCCCAACGCCCGCCCCGATCCCAACGCGCCCGTGATGGACGCCATGGATCCCTGCGCCACGACCTACCCGTACTGCCCGCAGTCGGGCGACTGTGCGGCGGGTGTGTGCCGCGTGCGTGAGTTAGGGGGGTGCTGGCGCTGCTGCCGGTGCGGCGGGCGGAGGAATGAGTACAGGTACTGTGTGCATGTGGAGAACCATAGTCCGGATACGTTGTGCTATCATACGTGTTGCTATGGGTGTGGGGCGGATAGTCATTGGTGAGGGTTGTGGGATGAGAATGGGGTGGGCATGGGGGTGGTGGTGGTTGTGGTGGTGGTCACTGTGTGAGGATGACGGTGGGTTGGATCCGTGTGCGAGGGTGAAGGAAATCGATTGACGATCGAGGCTTTGGTCCAGAATAGGACTAGCGAGGGTAGAGCTGCACTTTCATGCATGCCGGTGACAATTCCCCGAAGGGGTGGTGTTGAGCCTGGGCTGCGTTGCCTTTCCGGGGTCTCAGCCCGATGCTTGTCGGACCTTCATTGGACTGTTGGCGAGTTGTTGTCTTGTTTTTCTTCGTCTTTTCTTGCTTGTATTCTGTATTCGACCTTCAGTTGCTCTTTTTAGAATGCAAGGATATCCCGTGGAGATTCTTTTTTTTCGAGACTCTGCCCGAGTCCCAGCAAGACAGATCTGTCATCCAACTGTCATCAGATGTCTGAGACAGCAAGGCGCCTACCCGTAAGGCTTTATCGACCCTTGCTCTCAGGGGACCAGGCAGCATCTGCAGCCACTGATCGCGGGGTACGGGGAATTTGTCGTCACAGGGGTGAAGGGTTGGTCGAATAAGGTCGAGATGGCCCTTGTGATTGCTTGCTGGAGATCTTTATTGGTGCTGACCTTGCCCGTCCCGCAGCTGTTTCCCAGTGGCAGGGCGAGCAGGTTGCGGTTTTTGGCGTTTTGGAGATCCTTTTCCGGCGCCCCGGTTTGTGGATCTGACCAGGGGTTGGCTTTGAAGATCACCAGTTTGTGACGAGATTCGGTTCAGCCGGCAGTCTCCGGGCGGTTGCAAATCAACCAGCCCTGCTTCAAATCCGATGTCTTCCACTGGCTGACTATCGATATTCGATCAGGAACCGCTGCCTGCAAGAGGGCTGATCTCGCCGTCAGGGATGCCGGAGAAGAGAGCGAGGCGATTCCGCCACCACTTAATCGAGGGCGTGAGTGAGACACTAGACTCTATGAGGAGAAAGCCTCCGAGTTCCGGGAGGTTCCCCGAGTTCTGCCAACGCAGGCGTACCTTGCTGGTGGCGCTTGATAGCCCCGCCAAGCAGGCTAACATCATGGGAATCTCTTGGAGGATGGTTCGCCCTGTCGGCCAGTGGAGTCCGGCAGATGGGAAAGCCGAAGCGAATCGATGAAACCGAGAGCGATGTTTCTTCTGCAAGCTCAAACTTGCTCTTGTCCATAAGACGGTCTGTCCTGTGCGTCCCGCCTCCGAGGCTGACGACATGGCGGGTTTCTTGACCAACTGCTGCTGCAGGTAAGCGTAGCCCTGCCTGGAGTTGGAATGTTGTGTCCCAGGAAAAGACACAAACCAGCATGGAAGAAGCCGAGGGTGTGCTGGCGGAAAATCAACCCAGAATCGGATCCAGTCACTCCCTCAAAGCAACCTTAGCTGAAACTGCTGGGTTGGTTGGACTCTGATACGTGATGGGCTTCTGGCTCAAAGGGCCGGAGCCAGGTCCGGTGTAAAAGTAATGGAGCTCCTCCATCCTGAGGCGTGGCAGCGGGGCAGGAGTGACCTGCATGTCCTAGCACGAAGTCGAGACGACGGCTGGAGCCATCCGACCTATGGGGGTAAAATGGCGTTTGAAACACAGCGGAAGTCTCGAGTGCACATCTTCCTCCTCACCGGCGTTGTAAGTAAGCCTCTTTCGCCAGACTTCCCCCAACTGATCGGTCCTTGGTGCAGCCGCAGACCCGTATCGGTCCACAGAGGACCGGTAATTCCGCGATATCTGACACCAGGACGGGTATTTATCGGCCCATCCGGGACTTGGGAATGGCATGGGATAGGCGCTGGAAGTACTGATTCACTTGAATCGTGATGGTGACTCGCAATGGCGGTCTCCTGTGTCATCGGTGTGCGAGAAGGCGGGAGTTTGCTTGCAGGTGAGGCTTCCATCATCGATTCCTGCTCGGGAACAATAGCCAAGATGGGAATGGGTGTGCAGCCAGCCGCTTTTGCCAGTCGACCAGGGACGGTGATTCGTCTATCTTGCAGAAAGCCCGATTTAGCGTACACCCCTCCGTATGGCTACGGAGCCAGACGTGCAGACTTCGCTCGGTGCGTAACCGATGAGGCGCTGAGCCCGTCTCCAGGGCCATGGGTCAGTGTGCGGGTCACTAAGCTGCGGATAAAACAGGGCGATCATCTGAGTGATTCCCGTTGAGTAATCAGTCCATTCAGAGACACAAATGCTTTCCCAGAGCCCTGGGTCAACCGCCGATCAATAGGTGTCGCCGCTTGCGGAATCCCCTCCGCCCTGTTCCGTTCCAGCCCCACGGTATGGGACCTGAACCCAGGGCGATCAAGTGATTCGAAAGTCGCTAGATCTTGTGTCGCACACCTGCCGCCCAGATCCTGCTGGACTCCGAACACTGCGCCTTGGTGGCTGCAAGACTGATCCAGACCTGACAATGCGATGTGACAAGGGTGACAGGCAGGAAGAACGGCCCAAGCACTTCCATCCCTGTGTCGATGACCGGCAAGTGCCTCTCCCGAGATCGAGGAAGTTTGCTTTTTTGCAAAGTTCAGGGGAGAAGAGAGCAGGGGCGGTCCAAATAAAGCGGCCTGGGCGGACGGGCAGCCAATGATTTTGCTTGTTGTCGATCCGCCATCGAGCCCGGGAATCTCAATCTGGTTTCCGCGCCCAGGAAAATGGGGCCCAAGGATCTGGCAGCTTTCGCCGATTCACGAGAGCCCAGGGGATTTGTTGAGATCTGCCAGATCTGGCAGGGGTCTAGGCCGCCCTGACCAGGCAACAAAAAGCATCACCGCGGCGGGAACAGTGTGTGGTGATGAGAATACCAGATGATCGAGGTGGGCGAGCCTGAGATTCCCGGAGGGACTTGAATCTTTGAGACATGACTGTCTTTCTCGTACGACTTTCCGAGCACTGGATCTGACGTGAATGACCGGCGGACAGGGCTGGCTGCTGGCGCTCCGTCGGTACTCGGCCAGGGTATTATCCCCGCCTATCAATCAGCAGGAAGCGAGAGTGAAGCAAGGTGCCGATCGAATTTTTGACGGTATTTTCCTTTTCCGCATCAAATCAAGGTCCCCGGGCTCAAGCCAAGTCCCACCAGTCCCAAGACCAAGGCTAGGAGCCCGGAGCTGAGGATCGGTGGCTCAGCTAGTCTCGGTTTTTGATGACGGCAAGCGGAGCGATCCGAACGGACCCTGCTTATGGTCGCAGAATGGCGGCTGTATAAATATCCCAAGCTGACGTCTTTTGCTTTCCGGTGGGCGTACAAACGTCTTCTGCGATCCACTCATCAGCTCAGCTCGACATCTTCCGAAGAAACACAGGCAACTCCGTCCTCTCGTTGAACCACAGCCTCTTCAGTCGTTACTCGTCATCTTCAACCATGTGTAACGGACATCCCCATTACCACGCCTGCGGTCACCAGTCTGTGACATGGCACTACTGCCCATCGGCCCTCATAGATCTGCAGACGGGCTACCAGACGCCGTGTCCCAATATCACCTTTGCCGCATCGCAAGCGGTCACATCCAAGTGTCCTCTGATAAACTGCGACTACCGCAACGCCGGGAATGGCGCGTGGACGTGCTGCCAGTGCGGGGGGCGGAACAACAGCGGATGGTGCAAGAACTTGTCGGCCCATCCGAAATGGGAGAAGAACCCGGTGACGAACGAGATGGAGTATATCGAGAGGTGCGACCATGGGTGCTGCAAGAGCTGTAGCAAAGACTGTTAGTTTGTCCCTTATTCCCGCGGTTCCAACTTGACCACACTCTGACTTCGCCCAAGCCCAACCCAACCCAGGCGAATCGAGTTGTAAGGACGGGAGAAAGGGGAAGGACTCCCGGAAGCACCGCCAGAACGCTTCGTCCGACGTCGATCCGAATGCCATGTACAACATCACGCTGGACTACAGCGGAAAGGATGTGCGGGGATCTTCCAGAAAGGAGAAGGATTCAAAAGCGTCGCGGAGGAAATGATTTGGCCGGCGGCTTCTAGGGGTGAATTAGTTGATGTCATCGAGATCAAAGGTGTCGGGGGCTGCTGGAAGAGGGTCTCCAGCGGGCGGAATGGGAAGAAGGGTGTTATCTGCTTTGAAGGTAGTTATTGGACCGGAAGATTGGGAAGACTCGCAAGAGACGACGGCGTGGTGTTTCAAGATACCCCCTTTGGCCGAAATCGCTCTTGCCAGAGAAACAAGGATAACTTGTTGGCTCTTAGGTAGAGATTTCTCCATGATCCGCGCTGGCCGCGGTTAATTGTAATGGAAGATCAATGTCACTTTCAATTTCTTTCTCACTGGCGCTTCTTTCTTGCAAGATCGGATGCTGTCCACGATGGCGCAGGAGGACTCGAACGGCGCAAAGTGAGGTCTGTGGAAGAGTTCCGTGATAAAAAAAATCTTGATGAGCGGAAGGAGGCGTCCATTCTTGACTGAAGAAAAAGGCGCGATCGTGGTTGCCTTGTGAGAAAGCTTGCCATGTTGGTTTCGTTCTGTGGGGAGCGAGTTGCGGGAAGGAGCCCCAGCCCAGTCCATTCTCCAGCAGGCAGAGAAGGACAATGGCGTCTCAAAACCTCAGGTCCTCTTCGCCTCATCAAACCCCATTTATCTAAAAATCTCGCTGGACACCAGAATTTTCCAGACTCAAGACGGTTGGCCTTCCTAGCGCCTAGGGAGCCAGTATTTATAGAAAGCCTGGGGCAGCCCAGGTGCGATCTCTGCGACTGTCAGTCGTGTCACGGTCACGCAGCATGTTGCTCGTTCCGACTTGGCGGCTTCTATCCTGTGCCAGGTGTTCGGTATCAGATGAAGGGGTGCCATAGCTATTTCGTGAGGTCTTACTGGAGGAGTTGAAATTACCATAGTTCCGCTATGACACACCACGTCACTGCCCTTGAGATCATCGCATCAAGGTGTGACCTGGCGAGACTCTGACCGGGAGTATTCAAGTTGTGCAACTGCGGCTAGTGGATTCTCACCAGTTATCGAACGTCCTTAAGGACATTCGTGTGAACAATGATTTCAATGGTAAAATCTTGGGGTTTTGGGGGAAATGATTGCCTGCTTTCTGCCCTTTTTACCGTACCAGTCAGGAATTCAGTCAGTGTGGGTGAGAAATTAATGAGAATTACAAGTTCAAAATCAGATAACGTACATTATCAGTGAGTGGGCCATATCAGTGAGTGGGCCATATCAGTGAGTGGGCCACTTCAAAATCCATACATAACCCTGAAAACGCAACGCTCCTAAAACTATCAAACTGTGATAAAATTCTTTATAACTCTGAACTTTGCTCATTTAGTCCTTGGAAATAAAGATAACGTATCTTATCAGCGAGTCGCATATATCAGCGGGTCGCACACTTCTTAGCGCGACGCGTCCTCTTTGCACTTTATATCGTATTTCTCTACAACCAAACATGCCTCCTACTCTAAAGGAAGCTAGGGTGGTCTTAGCCCTTGAAGCACTCCAAAAAGACGAAAAATTGAGCCTTAGAGCCGCAGCCAAGCTCTATAATGTGCCAATATCAACCCTCCGCGACCGACGCGCTGGCCGGCCTACACGACGCGATCTTTCAGCCAACTCACGCAAACTCACGGATCTGGAAGAAAAGACAATAGTTCAGTATATAATTGAGCTATGTGCACGCGCATTTCCACCAAGATTGAGTGGTGTAGAAGATATGGCTAACCAACTACTACGCGAACGCGACGCGCCCCCTGTCGGCAAACTCTGGGCGTACCGGTTTGTCAAACGTCAGCCAGAGCTCTGTACACGTTATACGCGGAGATACGACTACCAGAGGGCTAAGTGCGAAGATCCAAAGGTCATTGGCGCGTGGTTTACACTTGTACGGAATATTATGGCCAAGTACGGTATCGTGGATGACGACGTCTACAACTTCGATGAGATTGGGTTTCTGATGGGCATGATCTTCGCGGGCATAGTAGTTACAACCTCGGACGGTCTTAGCAAGGCGAAACTAGCCCAGCCTGGCAACCACGAATGGGCAACAGTAATTCAGGGAGTCAATGCCCTCGGTTGGGCTATCCCTCCCTTTATCATCTTAGCCGGGCAATACCACCTCGCCAACTGGTATACCGAATGCAACCTCCCGGCCGACTGGCGTATCGCAATAACCGAGAACGGCTAGACTACTAATGCGGTAGGCCTGGATTGGCTCAAGCACTTCGACTTCTATATAGCACCTCGGACGAAGGGCAAATATAGGTTGTTGATCCTCGACGGCCACGAGAGCTACTACTCGACTGAATTCGAGCGATACTGCCAGCAGAACAATATTATCACGCTCTGTATGCCTCCCCATTCTTCGTACCTTCTCCAGCCACTTGATGTTGGCTGCTTTGGGCCGTTAAAGCAGGCGTATGGTCGCCAGGTTGAGGGTTTGATGCGT
>JAPDFF010000092.1:0-77500 GCA_027569505.1 Chloridium humicola | reverse complement strand
TCTCGACGGGTACATCTCCATTGCCGACCTCGCGCGCGCCATCAACGCACAGGAATCTCTCGTCGGTGCGTCCGCCCCACCTTTTCCACCCTCCCTTCCTCCCGCCACCCCTTCATTCTTCCCTCCTTCCCTCCTTCCCTTCCCCTTCCCCCCTTTTCCCCTCCCTCTCTCACTCCGTTGTACTCACCCCCCTCACCAGCACGCATCTCCTCCCACCTCCTCTCCACGCACCTCCTCCTCCCCGGCCCTTCCCCCTCCACCCTCCGCCACTCCCGCATCTCCCCGCTCTACCTCACCACCTCCCCCGTCTCCGCCCTCGCCACCGTCGCCGTCGGAAACGGCATGAAGCCCTACGCGCACTGGCCGGCCTACTTCCGGACGTACGGCCGACACGAACCCCCCGGTCAGACACACACCCCTTTTTCGTTTGGATGGGGACGCCCAGAGTTGCCGCCTTGGGAGGTCAAGGCGGGGGATGAGGAGTACGCGAGGGTTTTTGCGAGGGCGATGGGGAGTAGGGAGATTGTGGGGGGGGATGTTAAGTTCTGTTGGGGAAGGGATGGGGGTGGGGATGGAAATGGGAAAGGGGGGGAGGGGTGGGATATGCGGTGGGTTGGGGTGGAGGCGAAGAAAATGGGCAAGAAAAGGAATGGGGTTGCGGGGGAAGAAGGGAGGGAGGTGCCGGTGGTGGTGGATGTGGGAGGGGGGCTGGGGCAGTTGCTGAGGGATGTGTTGCGGGATGTGGAGGGGGTTAGGCCGGGGCAATGCGTGCTGCAGGATCGGAGGGAAGTGGTGGCGGAGGCGAGGGAAAGGGCGAGCGAGAATGGGTTGGAGGGGGTGGTTATGATGGAGCATGATTTTCATGAGGAGCAGCCGGTGAAGGGTGAGTACAAACTTGAAGGGGGAGGACGGTGCTGTGCTGACTTCGGCATGTCTAGGCGCTCTGGTGTATCTGCTCCGCAGGGTGCTGCTTGACTATTCGGATTCCCTTGCGACCAACATCCTCCGGCGCCTGGCCGATGCCCTTGCGCCAGACAACCCGCAGGCGAGGGTCATCATAATGGAGGAGAGGCTGCTAGATGTCCCGACGCCGCAGAACTGTATCGTGGACTTGGTGATGCTGAACCTGGGGGGGAAGCTGCGCAACAGGTCCATGTTCGAGGACATTGCTGGCAAGGCTGGGCTGAAGGTTGTCGGTTACCACACGCGGGATGGAGATCCGAGCTGTGTTGTTGAGTGTGCGAGGGCTTGAAGAGCGAAGTGTGCTTCATCAGGTACCTTGAAGTTAGAGAATTCTTAGTATTGTTAACAGAATAATTGTTCTTGAGCTTGATGCTTTACACGGTTGCCGTGGGGCCTTTGTGCTGTCAACATACTTGAAATGTCAAAACGATGAAAGGAGAAAGGAGAAAACCGGAGAGACGAAGAGATGAAGAGATGAAGAGATCGATGGCTAGAAAGAAGGATAAGAAAAAGGCAAAAGAGAAAGGGGGGAACAAGTAAATAATGAAGCTTTGGGACAACAGACCCGGGCAACAACAGAGAGCCAGGCTCTTGTTACTGGCCTACTCGGGCCGCAATGGCATGGTCGACCTCTAGTCGCAAGAAGTAGCCGGGCTCTAGCTGACTGGCGCCGTCGGGAACGAGAGCTTGGCCCCAATATGGAATTAGCTACACAGACAGGACGAGCTGAAGCTGAGACCTGGACTCTGTCAGAAGCTGTGTGGTGGGCGATGGCACGGGTCGATGCTCAGTTGGCAAGGTAAGACTGCTACGGAGTGCGAGGCGTTGACTTGCTCGGATGCTGTGCCGAAGGGAGGAATAAATCGCGCAGCTGGTCATCCAACCCAACAACTGAAACACTCATCACGACCTGCGGATAAAGATCTGTTACCCGAAAGTTGGTTCCGATATCAGGGCCTGAAACCGATACCCTGATCAGGAAAGGTGAGTGCTTGCGGCTCTTGCCATTTCTTATCACCACCACCACCACCACAGCAAACGACAAGAAAAACCAATGGGGAAAGGCCTTGAAATCTCAGCAGCACACCCCCCGATACGGGCATCCAGGGCAGGCGGGCGGTTGGGGGCGGCCCAGGGTTGCATCGCGCAGCAGAAGCCAGTCGGGTTGCGCGATCTGGCCATGTGAAAAGCTTCTTACGTGCAGCTGCAGGAGCAGCAACAAATGGATGGCTTGCCTCAGCGGATCAGGGCGCTCAGCGCCATCAGCGGCTTGTTGCCCGGGGAATTGCGGCCCAACTGCGGCAAGACGGGAGCCGGAGCGAGAAGCGAAGAGGTGCGAGAAAAAAAAAAAGATGAAAATAGCGCAATTCGATGGGATCGGAAATGTCTTGTTTTGGATGACGCAATGGAGGATGCTGTCCCGAAGGCTGGAGTTGCCCGGGTTGTTGGAGGTCGACAGCTTTGGTTTTGAGGCACCAGACGCCCACGGTGGCAGGATGGTGTTTGGCGATGGACGTAGATAAGGTAATTTTGGGGGAGGAATTGGCTGTTAAGATCTGTCTGTGAGATCCATGGATCTGATCTCGCCAACTTTTGTTGGTTCCTTCCGGGCCGGGTCCCAATTGGCAATGATTGTTCCAAGTAGAACTTCCAAGGCCAGCGGTCCCGCCCTGGTCTGTGCCCCACTTGTGTGAGAGCAAGGGTGTTTGCGGAAAGGAACGTCGAGCAAAGAACGACACAGAAGCACGAAACCAGGAAACGTGTCCTGCAGCCTGCCCGATTTTGTGTGAGGGGCAATGGTCATGGTCAACTGATAAACACCTAATCAGCAGCCGCAAAGGCTCTTTTGCAGATGGTGCGCTCTTAGCGGGGTCGCCCACATGGGATGGGGAGGAAAGCGGTGTGGCTTTGGGTTCGTGATTCTGTTTTTGGTGTTCGAGAAATCAGAACTTCAGACGCTCTGGACTGCCCCGCCATTCCAGGGCCCCACTCATTGTCTGCCCCGCGGTCATGCGCTAACCAATCACGTGTGGGCCCGCGACACCACTTCGCATTGTGCAAAGCCGAACTTGAATTCCAAAATAAAAACCCAGCAACACTCCAAACCTCCAAACGAGCCAAGAAAGGACACAAAACAGCGCACCAAGCGAGATTGACCACACGGCAAGCCGGAACAGCCTCTATTATCAGCGGCACCCAAACCAGGCAAAGCGCCATCGACCCAGATTTGCCCCGCTTGGCTCGCCAGACACTGCAGGCCTGGGCCCCGCTGAGTGCCCCGCCACCGCCCGTCATCGCTGGAGAGCCTGCCTCAGCCTGCCAAGGTCGCCAACCCAGCGCCAGTGTTGCTGCTGCGACTTCTGCCCCGCTGACGTTGTTTCGTTCCTCCCTTCTCTTTTTCACAAATATCTACAACCTTCTGAACCCTCGTTTTCTCGTCTTTGCGCGTATCCATCAATCACAAACCACCTTCATACCTCACACACTCCTTCACAGCAGCCACCGGCGCCATGACGATGACCGATGGCCCCGATTCCGGCGGCAAGGCGGGCCCCGCGGGTCTCAATCTCAACCTTACCCTCGATGCCCGGCGCCCTGGTGTTCCGGAGCGCAGCGAGTCTACACTTCCCCCGCACCTCCGTCCCTCTGTGACCGAAGTCCCCGTCACCCCCGGCATCACTCGCGAGGCCTACGAGTCAGAAGCGAGCAACAACTCAGACACCGGCGCCAGCCGCCCAGAGCCCAGCTACTTCTCGCGGCGAGAAGTCGACCATGCCATTGCCGCGTCACCCGCTCCCGGTGGGACGGCCCAAGAAGGCCAGTCGTTCCAGAGCAAGATTTCTACAGGCGCAAAAGAAGGGACCGACTTCCTGCGCCGCCTCAGCGTCGCCGTTACCGGTTCCGACCGGAGGGAGTCAATGTCGGAGATTCGGGCTATTAGCCCCGACCTCTCCCTCACTGGCAACATCATTTCGGCCACCTTTAACCTCCCCCAATCGTTGAAGTACCGGAAGGGCGAATGGGTAAGTCGCAATTTTCCTCCCTGTCGCAGGTTGCTGCCCCTCCATGGGCAATGACTAGGAGGCGTTCGCCAAGCACAGGGATGGTGGGGCTGATGTCATCGCTTTCAGGAATTGAACCCGCGTCGCGGCCAGTCGACTCTCATCGATTCGTTCTCGTTCCTGTCGTCCGACGAGTCGCCGTGGAACCACACCGTTGTTGCATGGACCGGTGAGGTCGAGAATCCCCCGGATGCCTTGTGGCCCGGCGGCGAGCCGCCGCAGACGACCGTCCACATGAGCTCGCTCAATGTCCTCTCGAAGCCGATCCCGCTCGACCCCAGCAAGGCCCCGCCGACGCCGCCCGCTGTTGACGGACTCTGGATCCCCAAAGAGGACATGCTGCAGCTCGAGAATCAGCTGTCGCACAACCGGAACATCAAGACGGTCCCCGTTTGGCTGGCTGACGACGTCGAGGGCCATACCGACGGCATCCTGCTCAAGGACCAGGCGAGATGGCGCCGCTACGCCGAGCACGATCTCTACACCCTCTTCCACTACAAGCAGCACGAGCCGACCGACGGTCGCGCTGAACGCGTGCAGTGGGCCGACTACTACCGCATGAACCAGAAGTTCGCCAACAGGATCCTCGAGGTTTACAAGCCCGGCGACATCGTTATCGTCCACGACTACAACCTGATGCTGCTCCCGAGCATGCTGCGCCAGCGCGCCCCCCACATGTACATTGCCTTCTACCTGCACTCTCCCTTCCCCAGCAGCGAGTTCCTGCGCTGCCTGCCCCGCCGGAAGGAGGTCTTGGAGGGTGTGCTGGGCGCAAACCTGGTTGGCTTCCAGAGCTACAGCTATTCTCGCCACTTTGCGAGCTGCTGCACCCGCATCCTCGGCTTCCCCTCCGATAGCTCCGGAGTGGACGCCTACGGTGCGCGCGTCGAGGTCGGCGTCTTCCCGATTGGCATCGACGCCACCAAGGTCGCCCGCATGGCCTGGACTGATTCGGTTACCGAGAAGTACAAGGCTCTCAAGGCCATGTACGCCGGCAAGAAGATTATTGTCGGCCGCGACCGTCTCGACAGCGTCCGTGGTGTAGCCCAGAAGCTGATGGCTTTTGAGCGCTTCCTCGAGATGTACCCCGAGTGGCGCGAGAAGGTCGTGCTCATCCAGGTCACTTCGCCGACGAACATTGAGGAGGAGAAGGAGGACCCCGAGAATAAGATCTCAAGCCGCGTCAACGAGCTCGTCATGAAGATCAACGGCGCGCACGGTTCTCTCGGCTTCTCACCAGTCCAGCACTACCCGCAGTACATCAGCCAAGACGAGTATTTTGCACTTCTGCGTGCAGCCGATATCGGTCTGATCACATCGGTGAGGGATGGCATGAACACTACATCACTCGAGTACGTAATCTGCCAGCGCCAGACTGCCGGTCCCTTGATCCTCTCCGAGTTCTCTGGCACTGCTGGTTCTCTCAAGGACGCCATCCACATCAACCCGTGGGATCTCTCTGGCGTCGCCGTTCAGATCAACAACGCCCTTGTCATGCCGCAGGACAAGCGTCAGGCTATGGAGCAGAGCCTTCTGGCTCATGTCACCAGCAAGAACGTGCAGTTCTGGATCGCCGGCTTCCTGCGCCGTCTCGTGACGGTGCTCGGCAACAGGAAGAATGTCACGGCTACCCCGCTCCTTGACCGGTCTGCCATGCTGCGTAAGTACCGTGCCGCCAAGAAGCGTCTGTTCATGTTCGACTACGACGGCACTCTTACTCCCATCGTCCGGGAGCCTTCTGCAGCGGTTCCTTCGGAGCGCGTCATCAAGAGCCTCAAAGAGCTGGCCAAGGACCACCGCAATGCCGTCTGGATCATCTCGGGCCGCGACCAGGAATTTTTGACTCAGCACCTCGGCCACATCAAAGAGCTCGGCTTTAGTGCAGAGCACGGGAGCTTTATGAGACACCCAGGCTCAATCGAGTGGGAGAACCTGGCTGAGAAGTTCGACATGGGCTGGCAGAAGGAGGTTCTTGCGGTGTTCCAGAAGTACACCGACAAGGTGCCTGGTCAGCATTCCCCTTGTCACTTGACTTTTACTCATGCTAACCATTTGTCACAGGCTCTTTCATCGAGCAGAAGCGCTGCGCCCTCACCTGGCACTACCGCCTCGCCGACCCCGAGCAGGGCATCCACATGTCGCACGAGTGCCACCGCGAGCTCGAGACCACTGTCGGCCGCAAGTGGGACGTCGAGGTCATGGCCGGTAAGGCCAACCTGGAGGTGCGCCCCACCTTCATCAACAAGGGCGAGATCTCCAAGCGCCTCGTCACCGAATACAACGCCGAGATGCGCGCGCTCAACCCCACCTCCACCCCCGACGACAACAAGCTCGAGTTTGTCCTCTGCATGGGCGACGACTTTACCGACGAGGACATGTTCCGCGCGCTTAACGGGCTCTCGGACGTGAAGCCTGCTGAGGTCGAGGCTGACAACTGCTTCACTGTTACGGTCGGTGCTAGCACCAAGGTCACGCTCGCCAAGTGGCACCTGCTCGAGCCGGAGGACGTCATTGAGTGTGTGGCGCTCCTGGCTGGGGTTGGGGGCAGCGGCGCGGGCGCGAAGGGCGGTGTGCTGTCGATGGGCGAGGTTAATCTTGCTGCGTTGAGCGCGGTGGAGGATCATATTCCGGAGAATTGACTCCCGGAACAGCATGGGGAGGGTGCGAAACAGGGAGAGGGGGGTGAGAAGGGGTGGACGAGGAGCAAGATGTGAACAGGTGGGTTGCCCGACTGATGGCACGGTTCACGGGTGTTGTTTTGTTTGGTGTGCTGTAAACCATAGCGGCGTTACCACCTGAGTGCGTTGCTCGTTGGGATGTTGAGTTATGTACTTGTGGTGGAGATGAGGGGAGGGAGACGATTTCACGGAGATGATGGATGGGAGACGAGAGCTCTGAAGATGAGAGCGTGGAAGATAAGAGCATAGAGGTGAGAGCATGGATGACGAGGGGATGGAGGCGGAGAGCGATGGGGTCACATCGCCTCTGTGGTTTGGGAGCCGGAGTCTTGGGTTGCATGCAGCCTGGCTTGCACCGATGCGTTCACTTGCATTTATTTGCATTCACGCGGGTTTTTCTGGTCGCGGTCACGACCCTTTCAGGCTCGAGACTTGGCCAGTCTTCAGCGTTGAGCCTTTGCAGCGAGCAGGCAGGCAAGCAGGTCAGCAGAGAGGATCTCATCCCTCCCTCTTCCCTTGCCATTGCACACGGACACACTGCCAGATTTCTTTTTCCTTTGTCAAGAAGCATTTTTTATTCCCCCCCGTTTTCCCCGCTCTTGCACACGGACTGGACACACCGACGTGTCTGGTCCTTGCATACCACAGCGGCTTGCGTTGCATTTGCGCACACCATGATAGATTTGATGTATTGTACGGCTATTTGGGAGCGAGCCTTGCTCTGACACTCAGCTTGGAGTTCATGGGGTTGGTTGGAGGGAGGAGAGTGGCACGCTGTTGCTGTGGGCGATGGTCACGCCCGGGTCCTGCTTAGATAGGTACCGAGCGGATGAATGAAGGATGGGTTTTATGAGTTTTGGGTGTGGGTGGTGATGTGATGGTTATGTGATCTGGTGAACAATCGTCTTGGGCTGAACAACAAACATGTTGACAGGGTATGTGGTGAACACAAGGGTGGTGGGTTCAAACAGTTCTTGTTTGCTGCGCCCCGATCGCTCTATCCACGACAACAACACAACCAAAGATTCCAGCCCAACCCTCTGGAAGTCTTCCACTAAGCCTCTTCGTCAAGCTTGTCATCATGCTCCTCATGTACCTTCATATTCTCGTCCTCGTTATCGTCCCCGTTACCCACCCGTTATCCTCGTCATCCCCCTTGCCGTTCTCCTCATCAACCTCCTCCCCACCCCAACCGTTCAACACCTCCACCAACCTCACCTCCCCTCCGCCGCCCTCAACGCCCTCCCAACCCGCTCCTCCAACCACCCCCTCTCCTCCAACCCCACACTAATCCTCACCAAATCCTCCACCACCCCATACTCCGCCGCCCACTCCAGCTCCTTGTAATGCGCCAACAGCGTGTACGCACAACACAGCGTAAAATTCGTCCCCAGACTCGGCCCCTTAGCCACATCCAGCGCGTCGTAAAACGCGACTGCCTTTGCGGATGTTGCGAAGCGTATGGATACGAGAAAGCCGTACTTGCCGGCGGGCTTTTTGTAACGTTCGTAGGTGGCTTGTGTGGCGCTGCCGAGGGGATAGTAGACCTCGGCGACGCTGGGGTTGGATCGTAGGAGCGTGACGATGGTTTCGGCGTTGGAGCTGGCGCGGTATACGCGGGTGGTGAAGTCCCGGCTGTGGTGGGCCATGGTGAGGATGTCTTGGTGGAACCAGGTGAGTTCTGTTTCGTCTCTCCTCTTGTTCCCGTTCCCCCTTAAACCATTTTCCTTTCTCCCTTCCAACCGAGCTTCCTTTGCCCCTTCCAAGCTCCCGTGCACCCCCCCTGACAACGCTCTTTCTACTCTCCCTTCCAACTTCATCTCCTTCGCCCCTTCCATCCCCTCGTCTATCCCCCCTTCTTCACCTCCATCCATCCCCCCAGCCAACCCAACTCCCAAACTCCCCTCCAACCCACACTCCAACACTCTCTTCAACCTCCCATAAAAAGGCGACCTCGGATTAACCACCACGCTCCCCCCCATAACATCACATCTCCCCCCAAACATTTTCGTCAAGCTTGTACAAACAACATCACAATCCCTGAGTAGCGCTAGCGAGGCTGATGTGCCGATGGTGTCGTCGACAATCACAGGGAAGTTGTGCCGAAGGGAGAGGGTGTGGAGGGCTGCGAGGGGGGAAGTGCTGAGAAGGGGGTTGGTGGGGAATTCTGTGAATAGGGCGTCTATACTACTATTGGGGATAGGGAGATGGGGGTTGGGGGGGTTGAGATCGGTGTTGTGGTTGGGGTTGGAAGGGCTGGGGTTAGTGTTGGTATTGAGGAGGGTGGTGAGGGTGGTGATGGAGGTGATGGAAGTAGGGGTTGAGGTGTAGAGGGTTGTGGTGAAGTCCAGGACGCGAGAGAGGGTTTTGAAGGTGTCGACGTAGGGAAAGCTGGGGTGGGGGTGGTTAGTTTGGGGTGAGAGGAAAGGGTGGGGGGAGGTGGGGAGACCAACCCAAAGACTACCACGCGGTGGGGGGCGGAAGGGGTGGGTTTGCGGAAGGACTTGATGGCGGAGGCGACTTCGGTGATGGCGGTCATGCCCGTTGGGAAGAGGAAGACATCGGACGGGGAGACAGTGAGGTTGCTGGACGGATCGCAGAAGCCCGCGGCGATTCGGGCTTTGAGCTCGGCTTTGGCGCGGTCCACGTCAAGAGAGGTTACAACTGGGGATAGCGGTGGTGTTGGTATTATTGACGTCGACAGAAACGGCGCCTGCTCCAGCCAGTGGGTGGCGCGCCTGCTGGAGATGCCGAAGCCGGTGTGTTGCCAGAAGGCTTTGGCTGCCACGGCGAACTCGGTCGGGTATGAGATGAGGAAGATATCTTCCTCTCCAATTTTCTTCGCGGGTGCTAGTTCTTTCGAGAGTCCATTCTGGAGTTTTGTGATGGTGCCGTCCCAGCTCACGACGTGCACTTCGATCTCAGATGAGCTTCCCTCTGCCACATCCCACATCGGAAGGGTCTGGCAACACATTTGGGCGTGTCGAGGGGTGTCCAGCAGCATGGCGAGTTGTGGTTTCGTTGTCTCAAGCCGACCCCCCGCCTCATTGCCTTTCTTCACCTTCTCCGGGTGGACCGTTCCGAGGAGCCGCATCGCCAGTTGGTCAACCACCCGTGGGATGAAGAAGCGCGGATACCCGGTCTTCATCGCGTCAAGGACCCGGGGCTCCCGCGATGCCCAGCCGACTGTGTCCGCCCATTTGGGCAAATGGACGCTGACGCCCTGGCTGTGTCAACACATAACACATGGCTTACTGGTTTCTTTCAGGCACATTGAAGGCTTACATGTGGATCTCCTGGAGGGAGCGATGTCCCAAGCGGCAAGTTTTCCGGGTGAGCAATGATGGTGTCCATGGTGTCTGGCAGAAGACCGGAACTCTGCTCTGACCGTTCCATTGTCCTCATCCGAGCTTTCTTCCGGGCGTCGAGCCCAGAAATACCCGGCCGCTTTTGACTGCTCACCGCATGTCTGCGGGCTGGGGCGACGGCAGCAGACATTGTGGCGTACAGTTGGGCAGCTGGACCCTTCTTGCTTCAGTGTTTTGGGCTGAAAGCCGAGAGCTTGCTGCGGGAAGAAGCATGGGTCTGGAAGTTATTGTGGTGAGGCGCTGGGAGCGAGATGTTAGTGGTGAAGGGGAAGTGACACCCATGACATCACACATTCGCCATCCCTCACCGCACATTCAGTGGATCTGATGCAGGCACTGAAGTGATCGGATGGTCTTTGTTGGTTGGAACAAAATGGTGATTATTTCAGTTCAGTTAAACTGGAGTGTGGCGCCTTTTGCTCTTCACTTGGCCTTAGTTTTGATCTTTGTTCGCGCTGTTCAAGACCAATATCTGCAATGACAAGGTAAAACTCAGCAAATAATTGGTACGCAGGGGCACGAACTTAGTGATTAAGAGATTTAATTAGACAGACTTGATAAATGGACATCCGCATAAGGTGTTGCATCGCAAATGACCGAGATGATGTGTTGCTCGACAGTGACAAAAAGTCGATTGCTGAAAGCCTCTGTCAGGGTCAAACCAGTATCGTATTGATGCTTTTTTTGTGAGCTACAAGCAACACTCTTTTTGTTAACCCCCATTCCACATTCCATGGCCTGCATGAGGAGTTGGGAGAGATGCAACCCACAAGCTTGTTCTGTTTCGTGCTACCCCTGAACTTCATCGCCCCTGAGGCCCTCCCCCTAAACCACACAAACAAGGATCCCCAACTCTGCTCCTGGAGATATGCTAAAGCCCTGAATCGTGCCCTCATCTTGAGTTCGTCGTCAGCGTGAATTCTTCGCCCTTATGACCATGCCTCCTTTCCCCGCCAAAACTGGGTGACCGCCGAGCCCTCCCAAAACTACCCTCACGAGAACCACCACCCCGGCTCAAACACCCCCTCGCGGCCTCACCTCCGGGTGTGCCCTCATCGCCATGTCTCCGCGCCCAGGCACCGCCGGTGTGTGCGTCCCTCTCAACCCGCGTCGCAAGCTTTTCCTCACGCCCTTCCTTCACCTTCCCGTCCCAACTCTCCTTCCCCTCCTTCACCTTCTCTCGCACGTCGCAACCTTTGCCTTTCGCCCTCGCACCCATGACGACCAAGAGTCACCCCTCGACGCAGACAAAATGAGCACGCCGTCGCGGTACTCGCTTCGCCCTCGTGGCGAAACCATTAACTACGATGAGCGCGCCGCCAACAACAAGCGCAAGGCCGATGGGGTCGAGTCTGACGCCGACGACGAGTCGTCGGTCGAGGGCGAGGAGGTCGAGGAGTACCACCAAACGGTGGAATCCGAGGTGGAGGAGGCGGAGGCCGATGCTTGGGCGCCTGAGACGCCGACGCCTGCGCCGGTAAGTTCATCCCAGTTGTTGTTGTTGATCCCGTTTGGAGCAGTCGGTCGGCTTTTCTCCCGTTTTGAGGTCGTTGGGCGGAAGGCAGCCCTGTGGTTGTGTTTTCCCTCCATTCGGCCTAGATTCGGCGAGAAAGCATCGGTTGCAGTCGCTTCATCCCCGGCTCGGACCTATGGGGGGCCCTGACGAGGCACCTGTCGGTCGGGCTTGTCGATCAAGTGGTCGAAACAACGTGGTCGTAACGCTTTGATACTCGAACAATGGCTGACTTTCTTGCTTAGAGAGCCCAGAACCACTCCAGCAACCAGCAGTGCAACCAGCTGGGCAGCAGCAACAATGCCTACGGTGGTAGTCATCCCGGCTTTGGCCAGCTCAGCCAGCTCAGCGCCGCCTACACCACCATCCTCGGCGGCAACCACATGTCCGGCCTCAGCGCCTTCTCCGCCGCGCCCAAACGTACGCAGCCTCGCCAGCGCGTTGCCCGGGTGCTCGACTTCAAGAAAGCAGCCGCGGCTCGGCAGGCTGCTCGGGCTCAACTCCAGGCGCCGACTGCTGCCCCGATCTTCCGCCCTCCCGTGCGTTACGACCTGAGCCTCATGCCCGAGAGCATCGCCGGCGCCTCCAGCACGTTCACAGTCGCGGCAACAACTGCTCCGGTTGGCTTGGGCATCACCTTTCCACAGGCACACAACTTCTTTGCTGCGCAGTCGACCAACTTCTCCGCCGGCCAAGGGCCCAACACCGTTCCCTCCCAGCAGGCCAACCTGAACCCCTACTACCCGGACAACCCGATCAAACTCGGGTTCTCTGCCGTGGGAAACCTCGGAGAGCATCCCCAAGCCATCTGGCCTTTGTACCCAGGCGGGGCAAGCTGGGGTTACGACCCTCATCCGACGAGACTGACCACCGCTCCGTCGGTTCCGCAAGTTGGGCTGACTGATCCTTCGACCAATCTTGTCAACTTTGGTCCTCTTGGTGCCGGCAGTCCGGGCATCAACCCGATGGCGTTTAACTCTGGGGTCTCGGGTTCGACAAATGTCCAGGGACAAATCCCGTATCGACCGATCCATGCTGCTAATCCGAGCATCAACCCTCACGGTGTTAACCCTTACGGCATCAACACCGGTCAGCTGAATCGCCCGGTTGTTCCAACTGGTGCTGCGCCCTGGAGTGGTATCGCTCGCCGTGCCGTTAGCCTTCCGACTGGCTTCTCGTCCCAGGGGCATGGCTTCACCGGCGTCGCTCCGTCCACTGGCCAGGCCAACCAGAATGCTGTAAGGGCCAGGCACCTGGCAGGCATGCAGCGTCGAGCTCGTCTTGCCTCTTCCGGCAGCGTTACTTCCAGTACCAACCAGCAGCACACTCAGTCCGCAGCTTGTCCTCCCTCTTTCGGCAATGCTGCCTCCAACAAGTCCAACCAACAACCGGTTGTTGGCACCCAGCCAGAGACCTCGGATGGCGTGAGTTCCTCAGCCAGCACCGCCACCGCCCCCTCCACCGAGCATACCACTTCCTGGCCCGAGTACACGGTCTCAGACGGCCGCCTCGTCCCTGTGACCGCCATCACAGAGGTATCCCCTCTCATGGTCCCCGCGCCCTGGAACCAGTACGACCCGAAGAAGTGGAAGCCTCGCGTCCAGCCTCGAGCCAAGGCACGCAGCAAGAGCGGCTCGGCTACCGTCAAACCCCAAGCCAAGGCCAAGTCTGCCGCTGCTGCCTCCAACAGCGCGAGCAAAGGCAAGGAACCCGCCATCGCGACAAGCACTTCCAACCAGCCGAGCTCTTCAGCTCCCACGGATGCCTCTGTTGTGTCGGCCACGCCGCCCCCTTCGTGGACCGAGTATGTGGTGTCGGACGGCAGGCTTGTCCCGGCCACCCCCCCCATCACGACCATTTCCCCGGCGATGGTGCGTGTCACCAAATGGAGTGTTCCTCGGTCCTCGTCGCAAACGATTTCCCCGTCTGGGTCGGTAAGGTCGGAACCTGTCAGTGGTCAGGTGTCGCAGAGTCACTCTGTTGGTGCGAATAAAGCTGCTTCTTTGCCATCGACTGGACCTTCGAACTTGGCCATTCCAACTTGTCAGCCCGCGACCACCGTATCCAGCGACGTCCTTCCTCCCGCGAGGGCTGTTTCCTAGAACGAGACCGCCCCGCCGGCTGGAAATGATGCCGGCATGGTGTTGAACATGTATCCTGTTGGTGGTGGCCGTCTCCCGTCGATGGGAACATTTGGCGGTCCGATGCCGCCATCTCAATCCGGGGTTCGCAACTCGGCACTTGCTGTGCAAAACGAAGAGTGTTGGGAGCAGTTCTTGAGGAACACGGCGAGCGATCTTAGGAAGCGACCCGCACCGAGCCCAGCCCCTGGCCTCTCTCGCCCGGCAACCAGGCCTCGCATCGACCCGGGCCGCTTTGGGTTTGGAACCTTGGACGACGACCCGACTGCCAACTTTCCGTCCGTGACTGGCGCATCTTCTTTCCAATCGACTGACCGGCCGACTGATCCTTTCGTCAGCCAGCACAACAATAACCCTTCTCTCTTTGCGGGTTTGCGAGGGGATTCGGCTGCTGCTTCTTTTGGCGAGGGCCGGTTTTCTTCTTCTTTGCACCAGACCGACGTCCCTTCTCTAATGTTTGCGGGCTTGGGTGTGAAATCTTCCTCCAACCTCCCAACTCAGGCTGGTGCTTCGTCTAGTTCTTTCGCGAGCAACCCCGCGATTTCTCCATCCCACATCGCGAACCCGACCACGACTGCTACCGCGACTTCTTTCACCACCGATCAAAGCAGTCTTCCCTCCGGCTCTGTCGCAAACCCACCCTCCAACCTCATGAGCCAGACCACATCTTCCGCCCCCCTCACCGCGTCTTCGACTTCGCGTCCAAACGCGCCCTCGACTTCTCATCCAACCGCGCCTTCGCAACCGACTGCACCTTCGCAGCAGCCATACCACCCCGGTGTCTCCTCTTTGTTTACCTTCCGCACCTCAGTCACCGGCCTTGCAGACCCCTTCGTCAGCCCTGCTTTGTCACGCAATCCATCGCGTCGTGCATCGCAGCAGCGGCGGCGGCGTGCACAGCAGTCGTCGAACAGTGCGCGGCTGTGGTCCCAACTCCCGCCGCGGTCGTCTCAAGGTCTGGCGCGGCTGTTATCGTCGCCGCTTTCGCAGGATTCGTCTCAAGACCAGTCCCAGCTCTCGTCGCAACAGGCTGAACAACTTTCGTCGCAGCAACCCGAACAGCGCCCGTCGCAAGTCTAGAACCCTTCCGACAACAACATGCAAGACCTGGCCATTGACGCCAATATGTGGCAGACCATTCATCCCGGCCAGAACAGCCACCGCGGCCAGAACAATGCTCCCAACCAGAGCATGGACATCAACCAGAACATGACCGCCAACCAGACCATGGCTGCCAACCAGACCATGGCTGCCAACCAGACCATGGCTGCCAACCAGACCATGGCCAACCAGAACATGGCCATCCAGAACATGGCCATCCAGAACATGGCCGTCAACCAGAAAATGGTCGTCAACCAGAACATGGTCTTCAACCAGAACATGGACACCAACCAGAACGTCGACCCCAACATGTTCGGCAGCATCGACCCCGGCATGCTGCGCCGGATGCCCGGTTTGGCTGGCCAGAACCCGATTGACGGTCTGCCCAACAATCCCGAGTCCATCGCGGCCCAGCTCCAGGAGATGGGGGTAAGCAACCTAGCCACCAAGAACACATCCCCATCCCAATGCTAACCTTAAACCAGATCGAATACAGTAACCACTTCGCCTTCTCCCCGGGTGCCGAAGACGCCACCATGGCCGCGGTCGACGAGCAGTCCATCAACGACTTCTTCGCCGGCATGGACGGCAACTTCGACCTGTCCCCGCCCGACAACAACGACGAATTCGCCTCGGTCTATCCTCCTCCCAACCGCGGCCCCGACTCCGAAGCGGAGACGGCCCTCGCCTCTCCGGGACCCATGACGGAAGCCTCCTCCAGCGACTCAGACTCGGACTCATCCTCTTCCTCCGACAAGGAGAACTCCCCTGCGGCTGCCAGCACTGACCCGGCGATCCCTCACCAACCACCCCTTCCCACCGCCGACATGCTCAACCCGCTGATCAACCCCGCGGCGATCTTCTACCACAACCATCCCCCTCTTAACCCCTTCCCGCCCTCCCTCCACGACCTCACCTGCGAGCATGACGAGAACGGCGATCCTAACTTCGCCAGCCTCAACACCAACACCGCCAACAACCTCACCAACAACCCCTCCAACCCCTCCAACCCCAACGACCCCAATCCCCCCAACACCACCCTCGACAAAACTAAAATCCCCCCCTTCCCCCTATTCCACACAGACCCAACCCTCCCCTTCTCCCCCCTCCGACCATACCTCCTCCCCCCCTTCATCCCAGAGCGCACCGACCGTGTCTTAAAGAATGTGCCTCCCCAATTCCTCGCTGCCATTGGGCTTTTGTACCCTGGTGCAGAATTCAGTGTGGCGAGGGAGCCAGCTGGTGAAGGGGGGGTTGCTGTGAGGATGAGAGGGGGGGAGTTGGGGCGGGCTGTGGGGTTGTTTTTTGGGGTGGGAATTACCGATATCCACGGCAAGGAGAATGGGGGTGGGGTTGGGAAGAAAAGGGGTCGGGGTGGGAACAGCATTGGGAAGAAGAATGGTGGTGGTGGTGGTGGTGGTGGTGGTGGGAAGGATGGGCAGGGTGGAAAGAACGGTGGGAAGGACGGTAGGAAGAGTGGTGGTGATGGCGGGGTGAGGTTTGTCGTCAGCCTGCGGCAGCGCGACTGGCCCATTGGCGGCGTGGCGTGGTTCCCTGACACGGCCGAGGCGAGGGAGTTTGTGGAGGAGATGAAGGGCACGTGGGATGTGTTGCCTGGTGGCGGGGAGGTGTTTTACTATGTGCCGCACAACGTGCAGCAGCACGGGGGTGGGGTCAAGAAGGGCGTTTGGGTCTGCCGCGCGTATGAGGGCGTGCAGGGGCCGCAGGACGAGAGGATTCTGGTGGATTGGGTGCAGGAAAATGGCGGGTTGGTGGAGCAAGATGTGGAGGGTAAGGAGGTGCTGGTGAGGATGGGGGAGGCATATATTGAGCCGGAGAAGTGGCCGAAGAAAGAGAAGAAGGGCAGGAAGCGCAGGGGGAGAGATATGGAGGATGATGACGAGGAGTAAGAGACGGGCGTGCTGGGAGCTCTGGATTCGATCTGGGGTTGGTGATACCCGGCGATTTGGTCTGCTTCGGCGTTTCTCGGGAGTTGTTTTCTTGCTGCTTCGATTTCCTCCTTGCTGATATTATTCTTATTGTCAGATGTATGTAGAGGGCTCACCCAGGGAGTTTATCCCGCCAGACCGCAGAGGCAGCCTGGACAACTTGGGGATCGAGCCTAATCATTGCGTTCCGTTCGCTCGCTTGTGACGATGTGGTTGCGTTGGCAAAACTGATTTCCAACAACCAACCCCAGGCAAGGGCTTAAAGAAACAACATGATCAAGCAGACTCGTAGCTATGATGGACGCAGACCTGACACACCCAGTGCGCTTGAAGAAGGGGGAGAACCGTCACCACGAGTGGTGGCATTACTGATGCCTGGCCAGTTCAGAACTCCAGTGAACTTACATCGCTCACTTGAGGGCCATTTTTGCGTGTTCCGAGTGTGCTTGAGGACACACAAAGTCCAGAAGACGCAGAACCGGGCGTTTTCAAAGAGCACGTGAGGTTGATGTGAGGTTGAAGATCTGGGGATTTGTGGGGCCCCAGATTGCATCATCGACGGTTGGTCAGGGCCCGCAATCGGCAGAGCATCTTGGCACCGCCGTGACTCGGCCCAAGGCTTCAAATGGGACCCTGGCCCATTCCTCCGACAACCGCAGCCTTGCATCGTACATACAAGTTCTCACACATTCTCCAACATGTCGTCCGCCGCGACCAAGGACGACGCCCCCGCGGCCGTCAGGTCCCCTCCTAGCGCCCTGCGATCCATCCTCGCTGGCTCAACAGCCGGCGCTGTGGAAATCGGTACGAGAGTCATCCCCTCCAAGACTCCGTTGGAGTCATCACATGGCAGACAGCTAACACAGTCCCAAACAGCCATCACATACCCGGCCGAATGTATGCCCCTCTTACGAACCCAATTGACCTCCCGACCACGCCTCTGACACCACACAGTCGCCAAGACGCGCACACAGCTCAACCGCAGGTTAGCCGCGGGCGAGAAGCTACCATGGCCGCCGTTCGGCAAGCAGTGGTACGCCGGGTGCACGACGCTGATCATTGGCAACTCAGCCAAGGCGGGCATCCGTAGGGCTCCCTGGGGAAACACTGGGTTCATGAACCACGGCTGACACCGCCAGGATTCGTCGCCTTCGACCAGTACAAGCGCATGCTGGCCGACGCCGACGGCAAGATGACAGGCCCGCGGACGGTGCTCGCGGGCTTCGGCGCGGGTGTGACCGAGTCGCTGCTGGCTGTCACCCCGACTGAGAGCATCAAGACGACTCTGTACAGCACCCCCCTTCCATCCTGAATCAAATCAACCCCTGCTAACCCTCACCCCCCAGCATCGACGACCGCAAATCCGCCAAGCCCCGCCTTCGCGGCTTCCTCCACGCGGTCCCCATCATCGCGCGCGAGCGCGGCATCCGCGGCTTCTTTCAAGGCTTCGTCCCCACCACCGCGCGCCAAGCCGCCAACAGCGCGACCCGCTTCGGGTCCTACACGGCGCTCAAGCAGCTCGCCGAGGGGTACACCGCGCCCGGCGAAAAGCTCGGCGCGGTCGGCACCTTCGCGATGGGCGGCCTCGCGGGCCTCATCACCGTGTACGTCACGCAGCCGCTGGACACGATCAAGACGCGCATGCAGAGCATCGAGGCGCGCTCGCTGTATGGGAATTCGGCGAGGTGCGCGGCGATTATTTTTAAGCAGGAGGGTGTGTTGACGTTTTGGAGTGGGGCGTTGCCGAGGCTGGCGAGGTTGATTCTGAGTGGGGGGATTGTGTTTACGATGTATGAGAAGAGTATGGAGTTGATGGATCGGTTGGATCCGGAGAGGAGGTTTTAAGGGGGTGGGAGGCGGGCGTTTTGGGTTTCTTTGGAGCGGGCGAGTTGTGAATACCCCCGATTTTTTGCATGGTAGATAAACAGATGTGGTGTACATATTCAGCGGTGTGATAGATAGAGAGAGAGAGAGAGATTTTGTCTGCCGCGCCAGTGGTCCAAAACGCCAAACGCCGTGTCCATGCTGTGTCGTGTTGTACAACCAGGCCCTCGCCTCACTCCGAGAAGCGGATAATCCCGCCCAGCCGCTTCTTCAGCCTCTGCAGCCACGTCCGGTTCGGCACCTCCTCGAGCTCCTTGATCAGGTCCTTGTAGTATGTCGGGTTGCTCTTGGGCTCGAAGACGGAGTCGGCGCGGTGCTGGAGGGTGTGTCAGTGGCGTCCTGATGGGGTTCGACCCGAGGCTGGAGATGCCCACCTTGTTCTTGTACCGGTCCTCCAGCAGCGAGTACAGCGCGTTGACCTGCCTCAGATCCGCCAGCTCCTGGGAGACTCCGGCTGTCTTCGGCGCCAGCACGCCCGACTGGAGGCGCTTGGCCAGGACATCCTGCAGCTGGCAGTCGGGGCGGAGGACGTCCTTCGGCCAGCGGTTGAGGACGCCGCGGAGATGGGTTGCTGCTACCTGGTGGTGGGTTAGTGGTGGGGGGTTGGGATAAAGTTGGGAGAGGGCGAGCGTACACTTCTTGCTGCCATGGTGTCGATGTCTGGCCGTTGAGGTTGAGCTTGTGTCGCGATGAGTTTCCGATGCGCCGAGCTGCAACATTAAAGTGGGCCCATCGATCCTCCAGATTCCCGCCCATGTCCAATGCGGCAAAGAGTGGGTCTGGTCATTGAGGCAGCCACTGGCTTGGCGCAAGGCAATCTTGGTCAGCCGCCCCCCGAACCGCCCAAAGCCAGAGCGCCAGTGCGCTGCGCCCATCACCTGTTCGCCCCGTGAATGGTGACGAACCCTGCTGGCTGCTTCATCATCGGCCAGGGCGACCCCTATCGAATCCTACAGACCACGCGCTCTTTTTCCTTGCTGGTCTCCAGCTTCTCGCCGACACCGTTTCCGATTCGTCCTCTCGTTTTCCTACATTCTTCTTTTCATCACAAACAAAACAGATCCTCGATCTCCTCAACGTCAACGACAGACCTGGAGCCTTACTCCACCGAAGCGCCCATCCTGAGGGGCGAATAAGTCAGCGCCAGCATCGCGAGCAGCTTCACCATGGCTGGCCGGTACGAAAGGGTACGCCTCCCGTCTCCCGTCTCCCGCGCCCGCGACACCTCCCTCAATTCACTAACAACACCAGGTCAATGCCCACGACGTGGACGACCCCGAAACACCCACCACGCCCCTGCCAAGACCGACGTATCCGATCCCCAACTCTCCGCCGCCATCCTTCCGCTCGCGTACCTCGTCGCGGGAGCGCGCGAACGCCGTCAACCCCGACCTCGCCGACGCCTTCGATGCTGACGGCGACGACAGCGACGATGACGCCGACGACAGGCAGCGGCTGGTGCGCGGCAACTCGACGCCGTCGTTTGCCGAGGGAGGACGCTCAGGTGCTGCGGCGCAGCAAGCGGCAGCATCGGCTGCGCAGCCGCAGAGGCCGGTAGGAGGCGCGCCGACGACATCGAGGGTGTATGGTAGTGGGATTCAGTCGGATGGTGTTTTCTCGAATCTGTCCGCGAAGCCCGAGCAGGGCGGGGAGCAGAAGGAGGAGTTGCCTCCAGTACGTCTCAACCTCCCAGCCACCCCCCTCCCCCCCATCTCAACTAACCACCCCCCGTAGTCCTATGAACAAGCCGCAGCCGACCAAGCCCCACCCTACTGGGAAACGACCATTCTCGCCCCCGGCCTCGGCGGGCCCGACGACGTGTACATCGACGGGCTCCCCGTCGGCTCCTTCTTCTCCTTCATCTGGAACGGCATGATCTCCATGGCCTTCCAGTTCGTCGGCTTCCTCCTCACCTACGTGCTGCACTCCACCCACGCCGCCAAGAATGGCTCGCGCGCGGGCCTCGGCATCACGCTCATCCAGTACGGCTTCTACATGAAAGCGCCTCCACCGGGTGCGACCGGGGGTGGTATGCACTCGGGTGGTGTGGAGGGGGAGGGGTATGTGCACCCGCCGGACCCGAATTCGCATAATTTCAATCAGGACGAGGTTAATCGGGGTGGGGATGGGGGGAGTGAGATTAGTGGTAGTGATTGGGCCGCGTATGTGTTGATGATTGTGGGGTGGTTTATTTTGATCAGGGCCGTGAGTGACTACCTGAAGGTGAGGAGGCATGAGCAGTTGGTCCTGCAGAGCCCAGATCGCGGGTTGGGGATTCCGATTATTGCGACGGGAGAGAATCCCGAGAGGGTGGTATAAGGGGGTTGGATTGGGAGTGGACGGGCTCAGGGTACAAAGGCAGGGCGTTTTTGATATATCATGGCGGATTGGGCTACTACGGCAGTTTCCTAGGTCTTTGCACACAACACCGCAACACACAGCAGGTATATTCCCCAGGTTTGAATCAAGGTTCAGCGTTTCAACGAAGTTGTTTGAACCCACTGTTGATGCTTCTGGAATCGCCGCTCAGAGCCAGTAATCGTCCCGTCTTCCAGTTGGAGGAAGTGAAGCCATCACAGCAACAAATGAGGGGCAGTGCGGGGAACTCTTGCTCCTCATCTGTCATCCCATCAGCCTCGAACATCAACCATTACATCACACCCAACGTCAACCCGCCATCACCGTGTTTTTGTGTTGGGCAACACAGCTCACGTGGGAAGACATCTTGTTATTGCTCCCCAACAAACCCCAACTCACCTTCCCCCCTCTCTTATTATCAACCTCACTGTCCCCGACAGCCCTCTCTATCTCTCCTACAACCGCACCCATCACCAACATCAACGTGGCTCGCTACAAACTTCTAATCCCGCTCATCCTGGGAACGACGCTCCCACTTACCCGCCTCTGTAGCATCCCGCCCGCCATCTTCTCCGCGCCGCCCTCCGCCCTCCACACTTCGGCTCCGTACCAGTTCCTGGTACCTAGCATCGAGATGGCCTGGCGCAGCTCCGGCGGTTCTAACCGCGATCTGATTGAGAATTTGTGGCGGAATAGTTTGATCACGCACCCCCAGGTGAAGGAGGCTTTTTTGAAGGTATGCAGAACCCTCAACCACATACAACCTACCCCCCACCTCTCCCAACCCCCCTCTTCCCCCACCCAACCCGGTTCACAACCCTTCCTCCACCCTCCATCAACAAAGAACTCACCCCCTCACCCCCAGGTCGACCGCGCGCACTACGCCCCCTCCTACCCCTACGACGACTCCCCCCAACCAATCGGCCACTCGGCCACCATCTCGGCCCCGCACATGCACGCGTCCGCAGTCGAGCACCTCCTCCCCTTCCTGACCCCGTCTCCCTCTCATCCCGTCCGTCGCATCCTCGACATCGGCTCCGGCTCCGGCTACTTAACCCACGTGATGGCTGAGCTAGCCGGCCCGGAGGGCGAGGTTGTCGGGGTGGAGCATATAAGGGGCCTGAAGGAATTGGGCGAGAGGAACCTGGGGAAGAGCGAAGGGGGGAGGGGGATGTTGGAGGACGGGAGGGTTAGGTTTGTGGTGGGGGATGGGAGGAAGGGGTGGAAGGAGGAGGGGGGGAGTGGGGAAGGGGATGAGGGGGTGGAGGGGTTGGGCGAGGAGAAGAAGTGGGATGCGATTCATGTGGGGGCCGCGGCGGTGAAAATGCATGAGGAGTTGTTGGAGCAGTTGAAGGCGCCCGGGAGGATGTTTATACCAGTGGATGATGATGGGGAGGGGTGGAGTCAGCATATTTGGTGTGTGGATAAGGATGGGGAGGGGAAGGTCAGTAGGAGGAAATTGTTTGGGGTTAGGTATGTGCCGTTGACGGATGCGCCGCGGAAGTGAGATGGGAGTGGGGGTTGGGTGGGGATGAGAGAGTTGATGAGGATCTTGAAGAGATCGTTGGGGTGGGGGTTTGGGGTTTGGACTCTGTCTGGACCCAGCAGACTATCGATGGCCCATGGGATTGGGTTTTGAGAAGAGTTTGGTGAACTCGATCTCTGCTACACGAAGGCCGATTGGGTGTCTTGCAAACAAACAGATCTCAGGTTTGGAAGGGGGTCGCTAGTATGTCAAGAACGAGACAAAGAAAACAAGGAAAGAAAGCAGAAAAACAATGAAAGAGCAATCACTCCTCCGTCGCCGGAGATTTACGTTGGACTCACATGCCGAGATATTGTGATCATCAGAATAAGAAACTCGGCTGGTCTAGATTCCTCACCAGCGCGCCCCCGCAAGCAATATATGATTCCAATATCCCAGCCGTTTGCCGAGCCCGTGACCCGCCGGCCATTTAGGTCACGGGAACTGTTGTCTACTCCATTTCCCTCTTCTGGTAGATTTCGTGTGCCTTGATTCCGTCTACCTCAAGTCTTCTTGGGAAACCCGAAGCGCCCTCGGCGTCACACAATCTCGCCGTGGCACTTCATCGGTCTTCACTTCGCACTACTGACGTCGTCGAAAGGACCGACGATAGAGAGAAGACAGCTCGTCAATGACGAGATGGAGTCGTTACTGAGCTGACTGCCGACCGTCAACAACCTGATGATCCGATCCCGAAACTCGTGGCCTGGCCTTGTCCTCCCCTGGGTCCCGTCGCGTGGCTTTTTTTTACCAAGCCTTGCCGTTGAGGGCTCCGATCGTCATGGGAGTTGCGCTTTGATGTTGGGCGTTCGCTTCTGATTGGGGTTGCAGTTCTGCACCCCGCAACGGCTGCCCCTCCCCCTGAAAGTCAAACGGCAGAGCGCTGCACCAAGGAACTGACCAATCTCACGAAGCTTCATGCCAGTTTCGGGCCGAGCGTCAAGGAGACGGTGGTGTGCACGGGCTGTTTGCAACCCCCTCCGACAACTCAAGTTCAAGTCTCATCGTCATTGAACTCGTCCTACTTGGTGACCATGGTCAGCCTATTTCTCCCTTTCTCACGAGAACAGTGGCCCAATTCGAGTTGTTCTGATGAGGCAAGACAGCACCCAACGGTTTCATGGTTTCACACAGAACGGAAATCTCCAGATCGGCAGATGCCAGGGGCAGACATGGGGTCCCAGATCCGTGCCTCTTCTCAGTTTAGTGCCATCTTCTCCACAGTCCGTGATGCTTGTCTTCCTGCAAGCGAGGACTTGGCGGTCCCAAGGGCCGAAGTCAAAGCTCCGACAAAACACCGCGCTAGCCACCTCGGCACTGCACCAAAGCATGGCATCGCTGCGCGCTCAGGGCAGAGAACCGCCGAAGGGGGCCAGCGTTGAGTCGACATCGGCCCTTTCCCCGCATAAACGCCATCGTCGCCTCTCCTGGGCCTGGCCTAGCCCTGGGGGCCGTCGGTGACTGGCTCTTCACCTCATGCGGCGTCGACCCTCTTTCCAGTAGTCCGATGGCACCGTTCCCTGGTGTGGTCTGTTGACCTGGCTAGTCCGGACCGTGGAGAGCCGAGGCCTTGATATCGTGAAATTGAGCGCGGGCGGTGGGAGCTTTTGACTCTTGAGGCCAGAGTATAAGTCCAGCGCGGGACCAGGGACTCCTGCACTCCTTGTTTCGGATTTTCTCCAAGCACTTCGCGCTCGGCCTCGTCTATCCACAATGCCTGGCCTCACAACACTAATCCTCCTCGGCACCTGTGCCGTACAGGCGGCCTTCGGCCTTCCTGAGCCTGCCTCCGCCCGCGCTCGGCGAGATGACCACATCGTCAAACGGGACACTGCCTCCTGGATCAACACCGAAACGCCGATCGCCTGGAAGAACCTCCTCTGCAACATCGGGCCCAGCGGCTGCAGGGCCAGCGGAGCCGGCCTCGGCGTGGTCATTGCCAGTCCTTCCAAGTCGAACCCCGACTGTAAGTGAACTCGCAACTCTCAAACAACGCTTGTGTTGCAGTTACCCCATGCTAACACACCCTCTCAACAGACTGGTACACGTGGACCCGCGATGCCTCCCTGGTGTTCACGGGTATTGTGGACTCGTTCGCCCACAACTACTCGGCGGAGCTGCAGACGACCATGCAGAACTTCATCATCGGCCAGGCCAGGCTCCAGGGCGTCAGCAACCCCTCGGGCGGCTTCTCCAACGGAGCCGGGCTCGGCGAGCCCAAGTTCATGGTCGATCTGAGGCAGTTCACAGGCGAATGGGGTCGGCCTCAGCGTGATGGGCCGCCTCTGCGGGCTATTGCTCTTATTCGCTATGCTAAGTGGTTGGTGAAGAACAACTACAAGGCCACTGCGTTGGATGTGGTTTGGCCGGTGATCAGGAACGATCTTGCGTATACTACCCAGTATTGGTACGTGCCGTTACCCCTGCAGTCTTTATGCGTAACGCCAACTAACACTTGTCCAGGGCTCAGACTGGGTTTGATCTCTGGGAGGAGGTCCAGGGCCGTTCGTTCTTCACCATTGCTAGCTCTCACCGTGGTAAGTTTCCTTACCCTTCCCTTAGAACCATACGCAGTTTTCTGACTTGCCACAGCTCTGGTTGAGGGAGCTCAGCTTGCTGCTCTTCTGGGCGTGGAGTGCCCTTCCTGTCTCACTGTCGCCCCGAATATTCTCTGCTTCCAGCAATCCTTCTGGAACGGGGGTGGCTACATCAACTCCAACAGTAAGTCCTCTCCCTCGCTTGGCACCCCATACTATCTATCCCCTCTGACAATACATCAGTCGACCACAGCCACCAGCGCAGTGGAAGAGACTCCAACTCCGTCCTTACTTCCATGCACAACTTCGATCCAGCTGCCGGCTGCGATCCCAATACCTTCCAACCTTGCAGCGATCGCGCCCTTCGCAACCACAAGTCCTACGTCGACGGTTTCCGCTCCGCGTACAGCCTCAACCGCGGTGTCGCCCAGAACAAGGGCGTTGCTGTCGGCCGATATACCGAAGACGTGTACTACGGTGGCAACCCCTGGTACCTGTCAACATTTGCCGCCGCTGAGCAGCTCTACGATGCCATTTACGTGTGGAAGAAGGAGGGCTCAATCACTATTACCGCCCTCTCTCTCCCCTTCTTTAAGGACCTGCTGCCATCCATTGCCGCCGGGACCTACAAGTCTGACTCGGCCAACTTCAAGTCCATCATCGACGCCGTCTTCGCTTACGCCGACAGCTTCATGGACGTAGCCGCCAAGTACACCCCCGCCGACGGCTCCCTGACCGAGCAATTCGACCGCAACAACGGCAACGCCATCGGCGCCACCCACCTCACCTGGTCCTACGCCGCCTTCATCACAGCCGCCGAGCGCCGCGCGGGCATCGTCCCCGACGGCTGGGGCGCCGAGACCGCAAACACCATCCCGGGCTCCTGCAACCGCAACCAGGTCGCCGGCTCCTACACCTCCGCCACCAAGACCTCTTTCCCCGCCAACCAGACCCCGCAGGGCACCACCCCCACCGCCAGCCCAACCGCTACCACCTCCGCGGGCACCATCATCACCTCCGAGTGCTCCGACACCATCGTCCCCACGCCCACCACCTCCGACTGCCCGGACACCGTCATCCCCACCACCACCAACACCCCGAGCTGCACACCCACCTACGTCTGCCCCACCCCCGACACCGTCCAGGTCACCTTCAACCACAAGGTCGTCACCCGCTGGGGCCAGACGGTCAAGATTGTTGGGTCCATCCCCGAGCTGGGCAACTGGAACACGAACAACGCCGTCGAGTTGTCGGCCATCCACTACACGTCGGGCAACCCGCTGTGGTTTGTCAACGTTGCGCTGCCGGCCGAGGCGGTGTTTGAGTACAAGTTTATTAATGTCGAGCCGAATGGGGCCGTGAAGTGGGAGTCGGACCCGAATAGGAGGTATACCGTGCCGAAGGGGGCAAAGGAGGTGTCGAGTTGTGATGGACAGGGGAGTGGGGGGGAGTGTGTGGAGGCGAGGGTGGAGGGGAATTGGCGGTAGATGGGAGGGGGTAGAGGTTGGATTATGATGGTGTGGAGTGTGAGGATGGGGAGAGGCGGGGGGTGTTGGATGATTATTATGAGATGAGTTCAAGGGAGGAGTGTCTGTTGTCTGTTATGAACTTATGTTTAGCGCGCATGTTACCCTTCTGCTGTATATATTTTATACCCTATTATTTCTGATAACTAGCCAACTCACAATCTGCTTTAGGAGCAATTCCCTCCCGTTCTCATAACCTCGGTGTACATGACAGAAACTCCGCCATATAGTCAGAAGTTCGTCCTTAGTTGAAGCTCGCTTCGAACAGACCAGGTTTGTCTTTCAGTTGTCTAATACCATCCATGCTTGCTAGCTTACAGGTGTGTAACGCCCGTCTTTTCTGCGTTGATGATTTGTACCCTGCCATCCTGGCAACCAGTGGCCAGCTTTTTACTGTTATGTAAGAAGAATAGCTAAACAAATAACAACTTCTGGATTGCGGCCTTCCACCTCGGATATCACCCTTGATAGTTTAGACTCCTCAACCCCTGTGATGTGGCTCTTGTCTTTACGTCACTTGCCGTTAACACCACCTCTCACACTGCGCCGCGTGGTCCTTTTGGTTGTAACCTCAACATTGTCCACGGCGGCATCAGTCGTCTTGGCCTTCTTGGCTGGGAGCGATGGTGCTGAGGGTGAGGGTGCACAAGCGGGAACCCTGAAGCGCTTCGGGCGGCCTCTGACCACGGCGTCGTTGTGGTCGGCCTCGGGGTTCTCGCTCATACCCCCAGCCCTGTTTTTTACCGGGGACTTTACCTTTGGTTTTGCCGTGGGCTTTGGGTCAAGTGGCGCACGCCGTCTGCGAAGCGTGCGTTTGCGTCTCGTGCCTGGCTTTGGTTTCGCAACCGCGGCCGTGTCTCCCTTGCCGTCGATGAGCAATATCCTTTTCTGGGGAGGGTCTTCTTGTTCTGCCGCGTCTTTTCCCGTGGCGAGCAGCCGGCGCGAGCGGTCGAGCAACGCCATGCGTGGGCGCACCCACTCGATAAATGGCAGGTTGTGCTTGTCAGCAAACGCCCGGTCGTACGACTGGAGGTGCTCCAGCGCGTCACCCATGCAAATCAGCCACGCGATGGGTTGCGACGCCTCGGTGCAGCTCTCGATGGGCCGCGCCGCACGAGCGCGCACCCACCGCATTACCTCGTCGTAGTAGTCGGCAGCATCCAGGCCCGGGTCCAGCTTGATGTCTGGGTGCTTAACCCACTTCTCCGGCCCGGCCAGGAGCTCCGTCTCGTCGAGCTCATGGAGCCTGCTCCCGGGATACCGCGGGTCGCGCGTCAAAATCTCGTGCAGGGTGAGCACCACGCCCTTGACGTCGTTGTGTAAGCCTTCCTTCCACTCTTGTGTCATCTCGCAGTAGTGGCCGAGCTTGATCTTCCCAATTCTGGCCGCAATGTCGAAGTCAAAATGCACGAGGTTGTCGGTGGCGGGTTCGATGAGGAGGTTGCGCGGTGCCACGTCTTGTTGGCTGATGCCGAACTTGTAGTTCAAGTCATCGACGGCCTGCATCAGCTGCTGGAGATACTTGAGCTTGAATGGCCTGTTCGGATTGGTGTCCAGGTCGCCGCCGGAAATGAAGGGCGTCGTAAAGCCAACGACACGCTTCCCGGATTCCTCCTCGAGAACGATACTGAGGACGGGGAGGATGTTTGGGTGCGGCGGGAGACGAGCGTGGATGTTGATTTCCTGCCAGGATCCAAACCCATCGAAGTGGTGGCTGTACCCAAAGACGGCCTTTTCCACCCCGGGGTATGACACCGCGTCAGCATGAGCCGAGAGACGGTCGAGCTTTGTTATCTCGGAACGCAAGACTCTTGACCGCGCCCTCTAAAAAGTGGAAGTCAGAAAGTGGGGGGTAATATGTTGCGTAGCTTAAAAACGGCTCTTGGGTATGGGCATATGTCAAATCTCCAGACTCGTCGACATGAATGGCCACGACATCATCTCCCACTTGATCAATGTGTTTCTCGCAAACGTCTATCGCTTTAGGCCCCAGCGCCTCCCAGGTATCATCAAACTCGTCGGAGATGCGGTCCATCTCCGGATCCGCCGGAAATCTGACGGTGAGCCAGCGCCTCTGATCAAGGTCGTAGACCCAAAGGTCCCACACAGACGTGAGCGCGGTATCCCCACAATGAAGGAACCGCGGGTGGTGCATTGTGTCCGAGAGCTTGAATAACGTTAAAGTTTCGTGTCTTTGTGAAGCGGAATTTTTTTTTGAAGCAGCAAGACGTAGATTCAAAAGGAAAGAAGAAGGTTTAAGAAATGAGGGTTGTTGAGAGGGTTGAGTGCGAGGCAGAGACGCGTCCATGCATATATGTCCCCTGAAAATTGGGCCAGGGCAGTTCCCAAGGCAGGCAGTGCAGAGTGTCTTTGACCCCAAGCTGGAAATGTTGAGTCCATCTCTTTGTTCTTGTGCATGTTCTCTTTCTTTTTTCTGCGTTTTTTCGATCCCCAGTCAGGCTCACTTGTAATGTAATGTACTGGTAGGTTCACAGACAGGGACATGTTTGGAATTCTCAAAACAGAGGGCTCGCTTTGGTTTGTTTAACGGTGGGTCTCATCACCTCTGCTGCCAGCGAGCATTCCGAGCAACAACAGCACGTTTTTCTTTGTTCAAAAACATAGACATTCAATGATATCCGGCTCTCAGCAATGGCAATGTATGCCCACAAAGGTTCTCTGTCTACTCAAAGGGGTCCAGAACTGGTAGCTTTGCAGATAAGAAACTGCCCCCTTGAATAACGACGAAAACCAAAAGCTGTCGTCATTGCCGGGGGGGCGAGAACGTGAATGAAGAGCTGTTACGTAAAAGACTGCTGGAGCTGCTTCTTCCCTACGAAAAAGGTTACGGGCTGCCACTCGATGACGAGTTCAGCGTCAAAATGGAGGAAAAGACGCCTCGCCGGCTGGCCGGTCGGCTCGTCGATCGCCTTGGAGAAATCTACCCGGAGATGTTCCGACAAAATGCACGTCTGAGCCGACAGATGCTCCAGAGGGCCATCCGTGACCTGGGCCAGGCTGAGAAGGACGAATTTGCCACCTCGAGAGTGATTGATATGGCCATCTCTCATTATGAAGCGAGTCGAAAAGCCTTCCCTAAGTTCCCCTTCCGCGTCTCTGCAACCCGCCCGGGACTATCTAGGCTAACCCCGTATAAACATTCCAGATGTCGCTGCGGACCTTTGTCGACAACGTCATCAATCTCGCAGTCGAGAGCTGTCTGGTCTGCGACATCCCGGACATCCTGACGCCAAGGAAGGTAGACAGAATGAGCGCCAACCAACTGACGGAGCTGGCCGCCGAGTCGGACGAAATGCAGAGCCAGCGATTGGCTCTCCAGAACGAGGTCCGCATTCTCAGGGAGGGCCTGCGCAAGTGCCAGAGGCACAGACCGAGAGAGCTGGCAGGTAAGTCGGTGATATCGAATACAGGGAACGCGGACCGTTTGGGAGCTTCAGACGTTGGATGAAAAGCCGCGGCTTCCGCCGTGACTCACCGGCCTCCAGCTGCTGCCGGATCCGGACGGGGGTCGTTGAGGATGAGCATCTAACGAGAGCAGAGACTTTTGCAGGACTGACAGGCGTCGCAGCACCCGCCGTACCCTCCAGGCCATCCACTCCCGCGGGGAATCCGGTGCCGCCTTCAGGGTCGGATAGCAATCAACACCGAGCAGTGATCACAAGCTCACAAACCCGTCTGTCACTGAGTCCAGCGCCTCCCGCGTCAACGCCCGCTACGAACACTCAGGCAACTGCAACGCCCTCCCTGTTCCAATCTGTTGCTGCCACTAGCACCCCTCCTCAGACCTCCAGCACGGGGTCTATCTTCAGCCGTTCCGGAGGCACCACATCTATTTCGCTGCCACTTCAGCACCAGCAGCGGCAACCGCTCCTCCCGCAACTAGTCTCTCCTCGCCCCCCGTCTTCAAGTTCAGCGAGACCCCTACCCGCCCCAACGCGTCCGCCACGCTCTTCCCCTCCACGTCCAACTCCACCCCGCCGCGATTCAGGGTCCTCAGCCTCGGCACTCCCAGTAATGCAAGCACATCTAGTCTCTTTGGCAGCTTGAGTCTAGGGAACAATGCCGCTCCCGCCAACGGCATGAGCTCTCCAGGTTTATTCGTAGCGAACGCGACCACTGCGCAGGCCGGTGCAGTAGCCACGACGAGTACTACTACTACCACGGCCGGTAATGGTAAGAGTAGTACGAGTACGAGCCCCAGCTCGTTTGTGTTTCTGTCGGCAGCCAACAACAACAGTGGCAGCACAAACAACAACGTCAACGCCGGGGGCAGCAGCAGCAGCGGCAGCGGGACGGGCGCTTTCGGTGCGTGATGCTCGCTCTGCTTCTCCCAGTCAGTACCTACCTTACCTACATACTGCTACACCCTACAACCGCCTGTCCTCCTTCCCCCGACCCGCCCGCCCCCTTCCCCCTTTCCTACATGAGCATATAAACAATGAATTTAGGTGGCCACAAGACTGTCTTTGGTAATCGTGTTAACCATGTGCCTTGCTTGCCAGGCTCCTCATTCTTCCCCTCTATCACCACCATCCAGTCACTCCTGTCGCCACCCGACGGTAAATACAGTACTCCGGACATTGACAAGCTGAGATATGCCGGGGTGGAGCGTGTGCCACTGCTGGACACATCGGGCGCGATACATCGGGCGCGACACATTGCGAGCCAGTTATGGCTATATACGGCAATGGGGAGCGGTTGATGGAGCGGATGATTTATGCCTGGATGCAAGAGCACCTGAAGGGGTGATCGCTTGAGGAGTTGCGGCTTAAGTGGATAATTGAAAGCAGGTTGTGAGAATATATATTGGGAGTGTCGTATGGGGGTTGGAATGGCAAGTTGGGGGCCATGGAATGGATGGGATGTAAGTGATGGGAACAATTCAAGTGCGGATACTTGTGTTTGTTTTTGTGGCGTGGGACATATCTAGCAACCGTTCCGACCAGATCCCTAACGGGAACTGGTTTCCGTTTCGGATCTTCCCACAATTTTGGATAGGTGGCTTAGTCCGTTGGTTGCCGAGCCAAATATGGTAATCTTTCTGTTGTTAGGCTAAGGCTCCGTGGACAGATTGCTTTCATCGACATGGTATATTGGAACGAAGGAAATAGGAAGCATCCAGCTCGGGAGCCGGCAGTGACCCTTCTCGTATGAGCCGACCACCTTACCTAGTGTGAACTTCAGCCTGGACTGTGGTGGCCAAAGCAGACCCGTAATCCGCAGCCCACTGCTTTGTGCACGTCAGATCTTCGTGCAGCCTGGTGACTCCAGCGCAGGCGTGCCAAGTGCCAAAGGCCCAGATGTCCTTCCTGCACCCCAGCACGTCAGGCGGCGGGCTGCCGGGGGCCGCTGCAATGAAACCTTTCGTGAGCAGCAGCCGCGAGAGTAGCATCAGGATGGGCAGCAGACTCAACTCAACTCAACGAAGTCAAGGCCGAGAAGGCAGCACCGCCGGATGACTTCAAAGACGTTGAGTCAGCCACAAATGAAGTTTAGGTTCCTCCTTTCTTCAACCTGTCCGACAGGTCGCATACTAATACGAGTCCTCGATGCCAGTACACCCCAACATTCACATTCACCTCGGCCGAGCACTGCCCCTTGGTCTGGCGGCGAGACCTGACGATCCTTCCGCTCTCCGCGGCCATCTACTTCCTCTGCTACCTCGACCGGTCCAAGATTGGCAACGCATGCATCCTCAACTCGACGACGCACAACGACATACAGACCGAGATTGGCGCCACGGCCTATCAGTTCGACGAAAACGACTAGTTACTGAGAAATGGGAAATTTCGTGGCAATTTCTCTCCAAAGATCTTCAGTTTCTCGAAGCTGTTTATTACTTGTACTTCTCGGAAGATGGTAAGAAACTGGTGGCTGGGCACAATCACGGCACAGGAGGGGTCAAGATTATTGATGCCGAAAACTTTCAAGACTTGCACACTCTCCTCGGTGTTCATTTAAAGGAGATGTTCAACTCGGTTAAGTTCTTGGCGGGGGACTCTCAAGTTGTGGCCGGGTCGACTGACGGGAGACTTTTGGCGTGGAGTCTCACCAAGAGAACTCTGGAGGCGAGGATACTTCAGGATGCAGAAGAAACGAACCCAAGAGCTGGCGTTACCTCGTCTCGTGCGGTGCCTGGTTTAGAGAGAGCATTCCATCTGCGATGCTCTGGTGCCTACCGGAAGCACAAAATATGATTTCCGTCCGACGAAAGCAACATTGGTAACAACATTGCCTCAAACGACAGGGAGTAATCGTGGTATTTACCATCAGCCCTGACGGCAGCTTCGTGGCAGCAACGCACGAGGACAAATCTGTGAGCATTTGGGATGCCCATAGCGAAAGCATCATTGCCAGAAATATGCGTGTGGGCAGGGAGACTAGTTACCGAGCTAGAGTATTCTCTTTCCTTTTTGCCCAGAGGGAAAAGATTGCTAGCCACGTTCAAGACTAGTCAAATCTGGGATCTACACTCTCTCAATGGTGAGGTACATAAGTTCGTCGACTATAAAGCTGCTGTTACGGAAATCAGCGGCGCCGCTTGGTCTGCAGATGGCCAGTTCTTTGATGTCAGTTTCTGCTGCTTGTATATGGTGCAATAACCAGTAAGTGGGTGGCCCTAACGGTTGGCGTCTGAGCAGGAGAGAAATGCCCAGAAGGGCACACGGAGTCAGCAACAACCCGGGGTCAACACTCCACTCCGCCTCCCACTGCCTATTAAACACTTTTTAGACGTACTCGCACTGGCTTGAAGATTACGTAGTGCCTCATAAACCATGTACTACATCTGTCGTGGTATCTCGTGCCATCATTACATCCTTGGCCAGTGGCCCCAAAAGAGGTACCTGAAGAACAACCCAACACATCCCTCGCCTCCTTTTCCGTCTCACGCGTCCCTTTACAAAGCCGCGACAACCCCCACAGCCCCCACCACAGCCGCAACAGCAACCCCCACCATCCCCGTCTCCCTCGGCCCAACATTCTCACTCGTCGTCTGCCCCGGCACCGATTTCGTCCCATAATACGCCTTCACAATCCCCCCCACCGCCTTCGTACAACTCTCCTCATCGCTCGCAATCAACAACTCCATCATCGCGCTCGGCATGCCCCCACACTCACTCGCCCTCTTGCTCACCGACGCCGAGTTCTCACTCAACCAGCTCGTAGCCTGGCTCAAGAAACTACTATACGCCGAGCTCAGCGTCGCGGGCGGCGTGATCTTGGCGAGGTCGAAGCCGGCGCACTCCGAGGTGAGTTGGGGCGTGAATTGTTCGTCTTCGGTGAGGATGATGCTGGGCATGGCGGTTGCGAGCCATTCTTGGACGTCTTTGGTGGCGGTGGGCATGCGCGAGGCGATGTCGATTAGGTCGAGAGCGCAGGAGGTTTGGAGTGCGCCGTCGAGGCTGAGGGAGAATTCGCGCGGGGAGAGGTCGCGCGGTTGGGAGTTGCGGGCGAGGTGCGCGTTGGCGTGCAGGGGGGCGACGGTTATTTGGGGGAGGGGGAGGGCGACGGGGTTAGCGAGGGCCAGGCTGGCGAGGGCGGTAGTGAGGACAGTGGCGGTGTGCATCTTGTTGTTTTGTTGGTGGGGAACTTGTTTGGTTGGAGATTTGGTGATGGGAGGGAAAAATTTCCTGAAGGAGATTGGGGACTCGAGGGGGAACTTGAACAAACCGGGAAGAGAGCAGACAGGCGTTTGGGACCTTTCACGTTCCTGATTCCTGATCTCTGTCGTAACAACCGCGGAAATTGTTTGGCACATGCAAGGCTGTTCTGCGCCAGCAACGTGTGGCTCAGGGATTGGCAACTGCTTCAGCCCAGGAAGGATTTCCTTGGCCCCTCAGCCTAGGCCAAAAGAGGCGCAATCTCCGTTACCCCAGGGGAAGCACACGCTACCAGTGCCGTGAGTGGACAGGTGAAACACATGCCAGGGCTGCTGCAACCTTAATATTCCCAGAGAAGGAAGAGGACGTCCGGGCATCAGGCGAGCCAGGGGAGAGGACATGCTTTCCGGGTGGTTGGGGAACAAGGCATCCCAAGTTGCGCAAAAAGAAAATGCAAGGATGGAAACTTCTCTTTCATGAAGACTTGGTCACGGAATCCTTTTGCCAAATATGTTTGCATGTAAGATCTTGATTCTTGAGGACGACCTCTTGAGTACCACCACGAGAATGCATGGAGCTTCGTCGGAGAGCTGCGACGGAGAGAGGAACAGGAGACACCTGAGCAAGCAAAAAACATTCTGCCACCCTTTTCACAGTGCGGAGTGGGTAACGTTAACGTATATCATAAGCGAGCGCCACATATAAGCGAGCGCCGCACTGGTAAGAGCTGCATAGATACCTGGGTGCAGCACTAACAACAGGATTAAGCCGGGTATAATAACGTGCATTATCAGCGAGTGGCCCATATCAGCGAGTGGCCCATATCAGCGAGTGGCCCATATCAGCGAGTGGCCCATATCAGCGAGTGGCCCACGTCAAAATCTATACATAACCCTGAAAGCACATACTCGTTAAAACTATGAAACATTGATAGAATTCTCTGTAACTTTGGACCATATCAGCGAGGGGCCCACGTCAAAATCCATACAAAACCTTGAAAACACCAGGTTATTAGAACCGCCAAATATTAATAAGACTCCTCCTAATTTAAGGACTGATTTCTTATGCTCGATATTAAAGCAGAACAATTAGTATATTTGCTACCTGAGGTTAGTTTGTCGGTAGAGAATAGTTTGCTCAGGTTTTCATAGCTAGGATTAAGATCAACCAGACCTTACCTCGACCTACTTGCTTGAACATAGTAAATAAAGCTGTGTCTTAATTTTTATGCACTAAATAAACTCATTCCAAAGTTACAGAGAATTCTATCAATGTTTCATAGTTTTAACGAGCATGTGCTTTCAGGGTTATGTATAGATTTTGACGTAGGCTACTCGCTGATAATGCACGTTATACGTTAGTTGTCACAAATTGTTCAAGATATCGTTCCCGAGGGCTGAGTCAGCTTCAGGGTACAGGCTGGGGTGAGATGATCAGGCTGCCGCCGTCCCGTCACCAGCACACTCTGGAACGTGCTAGAAGGATCGAATCAATTCATGAACATGCAGGATGCAACCAGAGAAGGAATTGCCCTGCAGAGCTTAGCTTGCACTGCAGCACGTGTAGGCAAAGTAAAACAAGAAACCTACATATATAATATGTGAGGGCACAACCGCGGTGTTGTTATGACCATCTCTTGTGCGCACCTACGCAACCTCCTCCAGCTGGCCTCCCAACCTCCGTCGCATTTCGCACCAACCACCTTCAAAGCCCAATTCCCACACCTCTTCCCATCAACACCATGGTCTACACAGTCATGATCCTCGCCGCCCGCAAACCCACCATCACTCACACCTCCTTCAAAACCCGCTACGAGCAGCACATGAAACTCGTCGCCCAGCTCTGCGGCACCACAGCCCCTCTCAAGCACACCAGACGCTATCTAAAACACGAAGGCCCCGATGACAAGCCGCTCCTGCTGGCCGGCAACGCTGAGATTATGCCGTACCACGACGTCGTTGTTGAGATGGTGTTTGAAGATGAGAGTGGGTTCAAGAGGTTTTGTCAAGCTTTGGATACGCCGGATGCTAAAGCGGCAATTGAGGCTGATGAGGAGGGGTTTTGGGATAGGAGGAGGATGGTTGTGTTTGTGGTCGGGGAGGTGATGGAGTGGACGGCTTGAGACGGGAGGGGGGCCAGTGGGGGTTGATATCAGCAATGTGTTGGAAATGATGAGTAAGCCAGATGCCTCAGGCCGCCTGCGTCAGGTGCAAGCTACCCTGCGCACCTAAATTAGGTGCGGAGAAGAGCGCCCTGAAGACACACGCAAGCCTTCAACCAGGGAAGTCGACAAGCAACGAACACAGAGAAAATCACCAATTTGAGCCCAATCAATTTTCCGTGCCCTGCGTGAGCCAGTATGCATTAAAGCCACATTACATCCAACACCTTGTTGGCCAAGGCATGAAAGCGGGGTTTGCCTCTTCGTCAACCAACAGCTGTCTTCTTCCTGAACCAACTGCACACAAAAAAGCCCACATAAATTGATTACTCTCTCTCACCATTGGCTGCCTTCGAACATGAACCAACCGCACCCTGCTTTCTTCAATACCGTTACGCGGTACGTTACCAGATGCCCCTCTGCTTTGTCCGTCCCTTGCCTGGGAATTTATCTCTTTGTCCCAAAATACTTGTTAGCCAGCAGGTGGCAAAAACAACAGATTAATACAGGCCTTCACTGTCACGCCCCGGCAGCACCGCCACAGATCTCAAACCTCAGAATGTGCTGGCGACCTTGCTCTTCCACAGTTTACCGCTAGACCGCATTTGGTAGGGCAGCCAGCCAGGCCCACTATCGTCAACCTAAAATCAACCTCCTCTGTTCCTGAAGAGCATCACAACTCCAAAGGCCAGACGTGCTTGAACCTCACACAGATCCTTCTATGGATCCCCACAGTCCGCCTCCTTTCCCATGCCTCCCACCACCCCTTGATACCAGCTCATGGCAGCCGGCAAAACAGGACCAGTCCATCTTCTTCACTCTGCCAACCGAGCTCCGACAACTTATCTTGCGGCAAGCGTTCGGTGACAAGCCGGTCCATATTGCGCTCCGCCTGCGGCCCCGACCTGTAATATCATCCAAACCCGATGCCAGGAGACGCAAAGAACAGGGCCAGCCTAACGGCACTGCGTTCCTTCGTTCTTTGGTTCAACGAGTCTTTCCCCCAAAGTTCAAGATGAAACCCTACAAGTACCTGGGCGACACCCAACCTTTTGAGTGGCGATGGTACAGCGGCATCTGCTACCGAGACAACCCGTCACAAGAGGACCGCCGGCACCATTACTATGCAGTGCCGCTGTCTCAATCATTCGACGCATGCATGGCCGACTTTGACTCTGGCAACGCCGGGCCCACCCGACGCGTCGGCGCCTTGGGATTTCTTCTGTCGTGCAAACGCGGGTAAGCCGCCTCAAATCACCCACGTCCACAAACGCTTACACATCCCAAAGCTACATCGAATCCCTCCCCATCCTCTACGCAACCAACACCATCCTCCTCGAATACTACCCCTTCATCCTCGCCGTCCTCCGCCAAGACCAAATTCCCTCCACCCCGCGCCTCATCGGCCCCGGTCTGCACCTCATCACCTCCCTCTTCCTCCACACCAGCTTCAGTCTCTGGTACCGCGTTTTTGAAGATGAGTACCGCGCGCAGTTTCATGACTGGCTGCGCCTGCTCCCGGGCGCCTTTCCCAACCTGCGCCGCCTCGAATGGGCGTTCGGGCCGAACGTCGTGGTTTCAGATGGGAGGCAGACTGAGGCGCTGGTGGGTGAGTTTGAGGAGATTTTGCTACGGCCGCTGCTGAGGATGAGGGATGAGATGGGGGCGCTGAGGGAGATGCTTGTGGCGGTTAATCTTGCGTTGTTTCTCGGGCTTGCAGAGCTGGACGGGGGGAGGACGAGGCAGAGGAGGGGGTATTTTGTGAGTGAGGAGGAGAAGCATTTGGCAAGGTTGTGGTATCCGTTTGATGAGGTGCTGGAGGAGGAGAGGGTGATGGAGCAAGGGTTTTGGATTGCGTTTGGGGCGGATATTTGGGTTCGTGGGAAGCTTCATCGGTTGGTGCGGGAGTACAAGATGTGAGTGGGAGGGGATGTGGGAGACGGTGTTTGAGAATGAGCTTGATAAAAGTTTCGGTACGAGCTGCTGGTTCATTCCAACTGAAACGTCCCTGGAGGAAGAAACTCTGTCTCAACATCAACCCCCTCAAAGAGCCGTAACGTTAAACGTGTTCTCTCCTCATCGCCCCAGTCATCATTGCACCCTGCGTTTGAACTCCCGCTCTTGAACCGAAAGCCCTTTCTGGCCCGCCCTCGCTGATCAGGGTCATCAACGGGGGGATACCAGAGCCATGGCCCTTCGTTGCCGTCTTCCCAGCTGCCAACAAAGATAAGCTCTATCGCGGGCCATGGCAGGTTGTACAAATTCCAGAACACCCCGTGCGGAAGCGAAACCGAGAACTTCCTCAACCCCGGAAGCTGCGCGCTCAGCTTTGCCAGCGGCTTGAACATGACTGTTTCAACTTCCGCCATGTTCTGGGCGGGCTTGGACATGTCTGAGTGGTACAACCAGAGATTAAATGCCAACTCGAGCCGGGTAAGCTTTGGGAAGGCCCGTGGCAGCAGTTCGAGGTCCTCGGCAAACTCGTAGCGTTGAGGAATCTGAGATTTCTTATACCATGGGACGAAGAGTGTCCATGTCTAAACTATCTCGAGAAAGGTGACATGCTGAATGTTGGGGCTTAGCAACCTCGGGGCATTCGCTACAACGCATTGGAGAAAGTCCGTAGGGTACCCTACGGAACTATATCATGGGTCATATAGGAGCCATTTTCGAAACTGCCTACCAAACAGGCGTTGTACGACCGAATCTCGCCGTATTAGTGTTTGGGCCCAAAGTAGTACACTAGGATGATACACTTTTCAGCGACCTCCGCAATATGTCCCTTACTCGTGACGAGGGCGCCACTACCTCGGTACCGGGCGCGAAGTGGCAGAACGCCGGGCGGTCTGGAAGATGTGAGCCCGGGCGGTGGCCCGGGTCCGACACCCTGTCAAGAGGCACGACTTCTGGGTGCGTTAGCGCCCGTCCAGGTAACTGCCTCGTTTTGTTTGACTTCTCAACAATCAATCCCCAATTCGCGTCCCAACCAGGTGTGGCCAATGGCATCGAATGTTGAATTTCCGGGAATGGACAAATCATTTTCTACGGATACACTCGGCGAGCGAAGGAGCCGGTTCTCGATCCTAGCTCCACGCATGCAGCGCTACATTGGCGGGCCGCGGCCTGGCAGAACCATCCTCGTAGTGAAGAAGCTCGCCGCCGAGTTCACGACAACGACGACAACGACGACAACGACAGATAGATACCGGCGCCGACAAACCCGCACAGCATCAGCCGCAGAAGTGCGCCCAACTACGTAGACACCAAAGACAGGCCGCACTGTCAGCGGAAAGGCGGCGAAGCCCACTGCCAGGTCAACAGGGCCGGGTAACGTATCTTATCAGCGAGCGGGCCATATCATCGAGCGGGCCACTTTTCCACGCCACGCGCCACTCCGCACTCAACGCGGATTTTCTCAACAACTCAACATGCCTACTACCTTAAAGGAAGCGAGTGTAGTTTTGGCCCTTGAAGCCCTTTAAAACAACGAAAACTTGAGCCTCAGAACTACAGCAGAGATCTATAAAGTTAGCCGAACTACCTTGACTCAAAGTCTCAACGGCCGACCTACAAGATGCGATACCACGCCCAATTCGAAGAAGCTTACTCAAGCAGAGGAGGAGGCTATCATTCAGTTTATCATTGCGCTGTCTGAACGCGCTTTTCCGCCTAGGTTGTATAGTGTAGAAGATATAGCCAACAATCTACTACGCGAACGTGACGTACCTCCTGTCGGCAAACTCTAGGCACATCGGTTTGTCAAACGCCAGCTAGGGCTCCGGACGCGTTTCAAACGTAAATACGACGACCAGAGGGCAAAATGCGAGGATCCAAAGGTTATTGGAGAGTGGTTTGAGCTTATACGGAACATGATAGCCAAGTACGGTATTACGGTTGGCGATGTCTACAACTTTGACGAGACTAGGTTTATAATGGGCATCATGTTTGCGGGTATGGTATGTAGTTACGACCTCGGACGGCTATAGCGAGACAAAACTGGCCCAGCCTAGCAACCGCGAATAGGCAACGGTAATCTAGGGAGTCAATGCCCTTGGCTCGGCTATCCCTCCTTTCTGTAACGGTCCCAACGAGTGTATTGCAACTAGCTGGTGACGACTCTACGAGTACACTAACCTTGAAGAAGGAAAAAGAAAAGAAACAGTTCCCACGAGATGCCCTTCCATAATACCACAGTTACACCGGGAAATACGTCATAATGATAGATCCAGGATTCCATCATGGAGCCTCACAACAGTAAGCCAACCTCAACTGAGAGTTCACGTGGTGATGGGCCTGTTCCGGCGCTGATAGTCCGCCAGCGCGTCACACCAGTCCTGTCACCAATTTACTATGGCGCTGATAGACCAGTATGCTGGGTCATGATGGAGAATGGTCAAGAAGGGTCGTTGGCCGAGAGTCTCCGAGGCCGTCAACAGGGCTCAGCTCGTTACAGAGGGTGCAGAACCATCTGAATTAGCTGCTTCGGATGTAATTATAGTTAGTTCCTAGTGTTGTTGTGTTGCAATCAGCGATAGTATTCGTAGTGTAGTCGAAAGTGGCCTGCTCAGCGATATGGCCCGCCCGCTGATAAGATAGTTATTGGCTGTAGGTATCTAGTTTACCGTCTCTTCAGAGAATGAAACAAACACACAGAAGTAGACAAAAAAGGTTCTCTTAAGGTATACAGAATGCATTGGCGAAACTATCTCGATGAGCACAGAAGCGAATAGAACAGGGAATAAAACTGCAATACAACGATAGAAACCAGCCTTTGCCCTCGATGTGTCAACCTAGCTCAGTCGCATTTGTACCTGTGAAACATGCTCTTGAACTTGTCATGGAACTTGTGCTTTTTTTCAAAAGGAAGTAACGTGATTTATAAGCGAGCGGTGGGTATAAGCGAGCGGTGGGTATAAGCGAGCGGTGGGTATAAGCGAGCGGTGGCTTTTCTACAGCCTAGCAACAACTATCCTCAATTGCTCCACAACAATACTAAGAACTAACAATAATTACATCAGAAACATCTGTATCAGATGCTTCTACAGCCTCCTGGCAAGTGCGGGCGTTATGGCCAGGTTTTCCGCACACACCACAGCACCGAACCTTCGTACGACCCCCCCCTGCACCACTACCGCCCGGCTGCGTTTCTTGCACTCCCTCCCCACCCGTAGCTCCCGGACCTCGCAGATCCATCGCATCTCGTAGAGTAAGTGATCCTCCAAGCTGCACACGTGTTCTTTTGGCTCTCCGACGCTTGCTTAGTGCCTCGTTGGCCTTGTAAAGCGAAGAGACCTCTGACCGAAGGAGTGATACCTCGTGCATCATAGCTATCGTACCCTTGGTAAGCTGGTCTACAGCAGCCAACATCGAAGTTGGGGAGCTGTTTTGATAATTGGCAATGCGAGTCTTGATGAGCGTTGACTGCGAGGTAGCTTCTCGAGGGTTCTGTGGTGTTTGGAAGACCCAAGGTTGTAGTGTAGTCGCCTGTGAGTTCAGGGGTATTGGTGTACGAAGCCTGACATCCAGCTTGGAAAGTACCTTCTCTCGATTGTATAGCACAAGGCTAGACCCTGCAAAGCCGCCTTGGATATTCTTCTCCGTGATAGAGGCAAAGAAAGCCTCGTAAAAGGCGTAGCGGAACTCAAGCTTGCTGATATGGTTGATATGCATACGCATCAAATCCTCAACCTGGCGGCTATACGCCTGCTTTAGTGGCCCAAAGTAGCTAACATCGAGTGGCTGGAGGAGGTGGGAGGAATGTGGAGGTATATAGAGCGTAATGATATTGTTCTACTGGCAATAGAGCTCGAATTCGGTCGAGTAGTGGCTCTCGTAGCCGTCGAGGATCAACAACCGATATTTGCCTTTCGTACAAGATGCTATATAGAAGTCGAAGTGCTTGAGCCAATCCAGGCCTACTACATTGGTCGTCCAGCTATTGTCAGTAGTTGCGATACGCCAGTCGGCTAGGAGGTCGCATTCGGTGTACCACTTGGCGAGGTAGTACTGCGCGGCCAAGATGATGAACGGAGGGATGGCTCAGCCGAGGGCATTAACTCCCTGAATAACTGTTGCCCACTCGCGGTTGCCAGGCTGGGCTAGCTTTGCCTTGCTACGGCCATCTGAGGTTGTAACCACTATGCCCGCGAAGATGATGCCCATCATAAACCCAGTCTCGTCGAAATTGTAGATATCGTCATCCACGATACCGTACTTAGCCTTAACGTTTCGTACGAGGGCAAACCACTCGCCAATGACCTTTGGATCTTCGCACTTGGCCCTCTGGTAGTCGTACCGACGTGTCCAACGTATATCGAGGTCTGGCTGTCGTGCAACGAAGTTGTGGGCCCAGAGCTTGCCGACAGGGGGCGCGTCGCGTACGCGTAGTAGTTGGTTGGCCATATCTTCCATACCACATAGTCTTGGTGGAAAAGATCGCGCAACTAGCTCAAGGATATATTGAACAACAGCCTTCTCTTCGGAATTAGTGAGCCGGCGCTAGTTGGGCGTAGTGTCGCGTCATGCGGGGCGGCCGGCGCGTCGACGACGGAGGGTTGAAGCCGGTACGTTGTAGAGCCTGGCTATAGCCTCAAGCTTTGGATTCTTGCCGTTTTGAAGAGCTTTAAGGGCTAAGATTACCCTGGCTTCCTTTGAAGGAGGAGACATATTGGGTTGTGGGTGGAAAAATGATGTTTGGTAGAAGGAGGATGCGTACGCTAAGAAAGCCACCGCTCGCTTATACCCACCGCTCGCTTATAAATCACGTTACCGGCTCGCCTTGTAGGAAATTTGTATCATCGTAAATAGCCAGTATACTATCGATATCGCACTAAGATAGATTGAAGTTTCCTTCCGGTTTGCTGCCATTGTTGAGCACAAGAAAGGGGCGCGTTTATCGTAGGTATCCAACTCCTCCCTGTACTCTGGCGGCTTAGCATCACCCAATCCTCCTGGGCCCAAAGGGTAGAGCATAATGGAGTCGAGATCAATCAGAGTAAGACCATTGCGGGCCATACTATACTCCAGCTTCATTCCTTCCCTGATCGAGAGCTATTCCTTCGCAGAGAATCTATAATGATTCGTCATTGTACGGAATGTGTAGACACGGTCCTGATCCTACGGAGCAACTTTTATTGTAACACTAGCATAGTCTTTCAACGCCTTATAGTTGAACCCGTTCGGTCTAAAGGCAGAGCCAACATAATTGCGCTACCCTAAAGGGGTTTCCAGTAGTTTTAATTCTGGTGCTTATATACAAGGCCCCAGGCATGCCCAATCTTGTAGGCAAAGTTTGTCGTGATGTCCAGCAATCTAACGTCGGTTCGAGTTGTAAAGTACATTATAGGGCCTTTATAGTCAGAGAATTTGGCGTCGACAGACTGATAGCCGAGTATAGTTAAGAGAATCCATCCGGTATTAGAGGAGATGACTATAACCTTCTACCGTTATAGGTGGTTAGAGCAAGCCCCCCTAGGTTTCGCTACTTCAGAGTACGTATAACTAGGTATAGCGAAAAAGTCCTGCCCGTTTCTATTTACGAATAGTCTCCTTAAAGTAAGGCAGCAGTTCGCGACGCCTATCCTCTATCTTAAAGCAGTAGCTGATAGTCTTGTTGGGCCAGAGGCGAGATTTGTAACGGGCTGAGCCCCGTTGACAGCCTCGGAGACTCTCGGCCAACGACCATTCTCGACCATTCTCGATCATGACCCAGCATACTGGTCTATCAGCGCCGTAGTCCAACTGGTGTCAGGGTAGGTATGGCCTGCTGGTGGACTATCAGTCACTCTCGGCTATGATCGGCAGCAGGCACCGTCAGTGCCCATACGACCTCCATCACCATTACGCATTCCCTGATGCAGATGATATACCATGGCACGTGCTCCCCCTCTGGTCATAAGAACAAGGCCACCTCGTGGGAACAGTTACTTTCCTTTCTCTTCTTTCTTCAAGTTTAGTGTACTCGTAGAGTCGTTATCAGCTAGTTGCAATACACTTGTTGAGACCGTTACACATAGTACCTAGCAGATCTTTCCCAACTTCAACTTTGAGCAGTCCATCCTACACTAGCACGACATATACCAGTCCACCCAGACCCACGTTCACAGATATACCATCCAATTACAACTCGTGGCACCTCGTCAAGCCCGGAGAGTACTACAGTACCATTGCCGTGCTATATAGTATCAGCCTTGCCTAGTTCCTCTAGTACAACCCCTCTATTTCCAGTGACTGCCAGACGAACTTCTAGCCTAACTACGCCTACTATATCGACCTCGGACCGTTTGTCAATTCAAGTTCCTCAAATACCGGGGCTTCAACCACATCTGCTAGCTCCTCCACCATCTCGACAATAGCCTCGTTTAACTCAACTTACTCAATCCGTCATCCCGTCACTAGCTTGATAATCTCGACCCCGACTATTGACAACACTATATAGCCACCAACCATGATACTGGCTAACCAAGTTTCCTTTTGCAATGAATAGTGTCTTGAAACCGAAGGGAAAGACTACAACAATATTTAGTGCTAGTACAATACCTAGATGTCTCTAACTAGCCGATTTGTAAGTGCTAGGCCCTTCACGTTGTTATTGTTCATAAAGATACGCAATTGAAGAGCTAGCTATTGACCCTGATAACAACTTTGCCTGGAATCCAGCCGTTAGGACCGACTGCTCAGAACTATACATATACTACTACTACATTTAAGTCAAAGCCCCCACATCTGGACCACCCCCACATCTGGACCACTTTAAGCAGCAATCCAAACCAGGCACCCAATCCACCATTTCTCAACCACGTCATGGCCAATCTTCCTCCCACTTTGTACACACGTTCAAACCATTGTGATGCCTCCATATTCAGAAGCTGAACTTGCGCAGGCCTTAGAAGCCCTCCACAAAGGCCGCAGCCTTCGCCGAATCGCGCAGGAATACGGCATCCCTAAGAGCATCCTCATCAACCGCCGGGATGGGTTGCAACCACGCAAGGCCGCCTTTGCAAACTTACAAAGGCTCACGAAGGCCCAGGAGGATTGTTTGGCCGCTTGGATCCTTACACAAGAAGCACTAGGCAACCCTCCAACTCATGCGCAAATCAAGGAACTTGCCCAGCGAATCCTCCAGGCTCGTAGGGATACAACACTAGGGAAACGCTGGATTACACGCTTCCTTGATCGCCACCCAGTCTTGAAGGTTCAGAGGCCACGGCGGATGAAAAGTAAGCGGGTCAACGGCGCTACAATCGAGGTTATTCGAGGTTGGTTTCCCAAGCTTAACATCCCAGCCATCAAGGCCATCAAACCAGCCAACCGCTACAATATAGATGAAGCCGGCATTATGGAGGGTATGGGAGTCAACGGCTTGGTCATTGGGAGCCGCCAGAAGCAAGCAATCTTACGCAAACAACCTGGGACACGCGCTTGGACTTCCTTCATCGAATATATCTCGGCAACTGGCCAATACCTCCCCCCCTCGTCATCTTCAAGGGTAAGAGCGTTCAATAGCAGTGGTTTCCGGCCGATCTTGGTCAATATAATGACTGGCAATTCACCGCGACTGAGAACGGCTGGACTACTGATAATACTACTATTGAATAGCTCAGGAAGATCTTCATTCCCCAGACCCGACCTCAGGATCCATCAGAGCTACGGTTACTAATAATAGATGGTCACTAGAGCCACGAGACTGACGACTTTATATGGTTATATTTCGTCAACAATATCTATCCTCTTTACCTTCTACTATACTACTCCTACGTTCTATAACCTCTGGATCTTTCGATATTTTCGCCTCTCAAGCAATCCTACCGAAACGGTCTTAGTTTACTGACTCTCTGGAGCGATATAACTACTGTAGGGAAGCAACTTTTCCTCGCCTGCTACGGCAAAGCACGCCAGGCAACGTTGGTGCCCCAGAATATCAGGAGTGGCTGGAAGGCGACTGGGTTATGGCCGATATCTATTAGCAAGCCGCTGATGAGCCGGTTGCTAGTCGAAAACGCCAATACAACTATCACCACACCTGGAACAGTTGCCTCAAAAGAGACTTCTATACCTCTTGTCACTCCCACGCCCATCGGTTCTATTCCTACAGGACCGTGGACCACACCAACCAAGACAGTCGAGGTGCGGGAACGCCTGGTGGAATTGACCCGGCAATTGCAGCCGTCTCGAACGCAACGCCTCCTTTTCCAAAAGGTCGGCAAGGCTTTCGACAATTACGACTTCAATTTGGCCCTCCTCCAACGCGAGAACGAAGCTCTACGGGCACAGGTTGAGGCACAAAGGCCCAGGAAAAGAAGGAAGGTCAAGACTAGTCCTAACAGCAAGTTCGCTAGCATTGAGGCTATTCGCAAGGCTCAAATCGAGGCCGGCGAGGTTGTGGATACAATGGTTGAACGCGCCGTATCGGAAACCCACAGTCATTCAGGCAGTTGTATTGTGGTAGGTTCAAATCATAAGATATCACAGAATTGATGTTGTTGCACTTGGCGTGATCAAAGTGGTCCAGATGTGGGGGTGGTCCAGATGTGGGGGCTTTGACTTACGTTGGAATCCAACCACAGAATGCACCTACAATGTAATTTCCCATCGGGTCAAACTTTACACTACTGCCTTATGTATTATGGACACCCGAGCCTCTGCCCACCGCCGATCCCAGCTTCACCCCAACCCCATCCCATAGCCCAATGCCGACTAACTGCGTCAACTTGTACCAGGCTCGCCTAGTACGTACTGAACTCCCACACAATGTTTGCAAAACGATGATTCATTCGACTAACACAAACTCCGTATAGGACCAAACCTGTCTTGACATCCTGGCAGAGGTGTCTTACGATATTAAGGTAGAGGACTTCTTTCTTTGGAACCAAGTTCTGAAAGAAAATTACAAAGGACTTCTGGCAGAGCACTACTATTATGTTGGAGCCTGCTCTGAGAACAACTTCCCTCTACTACCTAGTGTCACCCAAGAGCCTTCTCCAGTGGCTCCAGGCACGGTTTCCACGTATGTTGTGTAGTACCAAGCAATATATGGCGACACCTACTCTGATATGCCTTTAATGTTTGGCACGTTTTCTGAGGATGACTTCAAGATGTGGAACCCCGCAGTTCAACCTGACTGCTCGGCCATTCAGGTGAGGGAATATCCGAGTCTTGAGAGATGCAAACTGTACCTCACAAGCTTGCTAATCACACAATAGGTCGGGATGTGGTACTGTGTAGCAGTTCCCAGCACTCCGACGACGAGAACCATGCCGATCAACACTTCTACGCTATTCCCTGAAAATCCAATTTCAACCCGAACGACGCTCGGAGGGAGCTCCGAGCCCTCATCTGCCTCTTCGAAAACAAGCACAAGCCGTTCAAGAGACACTACGAGCTCATCTCTGCCCACAATCACAAGCTCGGCGGCTCTACAAACCTCACAACCGATTCAGGTGAATCTGACTCCTCAAGAACACCATAGTGGCTTCCAACTCACGATCCCAGGGCACAATGGTTGAAGGATGCCGTCGTTTCTACTTTATTCAGCCCGGAACTAGGTGTTGGGACATTGTCAACGCCGCTGGCATCTCACTTGAGTACGATCTGGCCCAGTCTCCCCCCTTCCACCCGTCGACACCAGTATTACTAGGTAACGTACGTATAGCTAACACGATACTAGGAGCTTCTATCAATGGAATCCCGCAGCTGCACCGGACTGCTCGACCATGTGGGCAAATGTCTATGTTTGCGTTGGGATTTCGGGGCCAGTAGCGACCTTCTCAGGGTCACTGCCATAGCCGACATAGAAAAGATGTGATTAGGAGATAGCTGAGTATCAACGTAAAGCCGGAAGTTTTGGTAGGAACGGGCGATAGTATTGCACTTCAGTGGGGTGGAAGGACCTAATTCGATTCACAGTTGATATTCTAAGGCTAGCTGGCGCACAACTGCTCTTCTCGTTTTCTGTTGACCCTCATGCTCCTAAATACAAGATAATATCTTTGTCCACGTTGATTTACAAGATTGCCGAGGATCCAAAACAGCTACTATAATCGTTGCGCCGAAGTGTCCCGTCCACATCCCACCACCAGCCACTCTCAACCCAGCCATGGTTGATGCAAAATCCTCTCCTTTGGCCATCAGTACCGGCGGGAAACCAGAGCAATTTCCAGAGTTGTCCGGTAACCATGACGGCCTTTTCGGAATCGATTCTCTCCGGCCAGCCCCGAGAGAGCGACTCATACAACGATCCGGTTACCCAGACAGCCACCTCCTTTAAACCTGGCGACCTCGCAATTGCCCTTGCGAGCGGCTGAAGGAAAACAGCTTCAACCTGTATTTTGTTCTCTGCTGGGCCAAGCGCCATAAAACCATACATATTAGCTCCGCACACAAGCTCCAGTTTGGTGAGGTTAGGGAAGGCCTGTGGTAGCAAGTCCAATGTTTTAGCAAATCGAGCGCGGTGCTGATCTGTCGATCCATCTTTGTTGGCTTCTTCCCCGCTGAAGAGCGTCGAGTCCCATTTTACGACCACAGAAGTAACAAGCTGCATCTGGGAGCTCGTCAGCCGAGGGGCACCAGGAACCGTGTATTGTCGCATGAGCGCCTCAGCCAATTCCTGGTTGAGGAAAAACGTGTTCTTGGAGAACAACACTCTCGAAACCTCTTCATACCTGTCTAGTATTAGCAAACCCTATCACTTTAGTGGAGGACATCAGGACCAGGTACTCACCCCCTCTTACAACTCCTCAAAACCCCATTGACCCCCAAGCGACATTTTTCATGCTCATCCCCAGGCCAGTAGTCACAAAAACCTATGCCTTCCAGACACTTATCTAAAAGGATTGGCGTCGGGTACCCAACCTCTTCGGTCAAAATCCAATCTGGCGGATCGCGATGGCAAATACAGCTGTACCACCGCCACTTCTGCTTTGCGTCTTCGCCCGTATGCGGCACCGGCTTTGATGTCCGGGGACGTGTCCCCGCCTTGTCGATGAGCGGGGGGTACCCTCCGTGGCGAGGAGCGCGGCCTCCGCTAGTCTGGAAGGTGTGGAGGGCGGCGCGGATGCGGAAGTCGATGTGGATGGTTTGACCGGCAAAGGCGAGGTGGAGGATGGGCTCGCGAAGCTCGGTGGGGAGGGCGAAGAAGGGGGATTGGAGTTGCTGTGAGGGTGGTGATGATGTGGTTGGGTGGTATGATGGGAGAGAAGGCAGGGGCGGGGGGCAGGCATCTTCGGCGGCTGGGGGTTCGTGTTTGCGATTGAGCCAGTTGAGTAGACGGGCCATAATTTGATACCACCGGCTGGAGATTTGAGGGAGAAAACCTGAAGGGGTGGAAATGGGGACAGAGTGGTCGATGAACTTGTCAAAAACCATGAACAGTTGATCAAGGTTGATGATTTCTTGACCTTCCCCCTCTCGGACACCTGCGCCTCTCTTGGCGGAGGCCATGGCACCCCCTCACAACGCCTTACCCGCCACATTTGGCATTGCTGCGCCTCTTGCTGTCAGCTTGTGAAGAGAGCCTCGAGCAGGTAACCCCAGATTCCCCTCCTTGGACCGTCAAACCCCCCCTTATCTTTCTTTGCAACAGACTCGGATGCTCGGTTTTTACCACACTCAACCGACTGCACTCTTCATTCAGCGACTCGAGTGACATCACCCATCCACATCATGTCAGGATTGCCAGGGCTTTCATCCTCATCCAAAGACCCTGTAACAACACAAAGCAATGCTATTACGTCTCAGCTTTGCAGTCGATGTGCTGCGATTGACTTCAAAGCTCTCTTCAAGCCCAACCTCCCAGCGGATTTTGATATTTGCATGGACTTGATCTCGGCCCGCTTAACCCTGAGACTACATGTGCAGTGTGCCGGTTATTCTACTCGCGAAGATTTGGTTCGCGGTGGCCTTTCATCGACAAATTCACTCTTGACAACCGGGCGGTTCTATCCCCAGCTATGCAAGACAAGTTCGCGCCCCCTGAAGAGAGAAGTAACACCCTTGGCCTGGCCATTCTGTCCGACAATCCGACACCACCTCACCCAAAGGGGCGGGTATGGCCAGAAGATCTCGACGGTTACCTGATCCTGTCGAAACCTTTTTGAAATCCGTCGACTTGCCTCCGACTGCGGTGGAGGCCATCAGAGTTGATTCGGGACGGGTGGATTACCGCAGAATCCAAGACTGGCTTCAACAGTGTGACACTTGGCACACAGACACTTGCAGTCGACCAACTGCAGCGTCCATGGTGGATGTCAACATCAAATTCATCGACTGCTATACAAAAGAGATTGTTTCATTGGCCGAGTACCTCGCCTTGAGTTACACTTGGGGGGCGGAGACGCACAGCAACGCGACGAATCCAGGAGACGGCAATACTCTACCTCCAGATGACAAAATACCATCGGTCGTCCGGGATGCTATAGAGGTTGTGCGGAGACTCGGAAGGCGATACCTCTGGGTGGACCAGTACTGTATCAACCAGCAGAATGATACGGTCAAGGCACACCAAATCCGCCACATGGATAAGGTCTACGAAGGCGCATATGCGACAATCGTGGCTGGTGCCGGGACAGACGCGGGCTACGGTCTTCCTGGTGTTGGCCATCGCTCTCGGCGAGAGCAACCGCTCGCAACTACGGCCACTGCCACGCTGCTCGGGGTTCCTCCATCCCTACAAGTGGCTCTTTGCTCAGACGGCTGGGTGAGCCGAGGATGGACATACCAGGAAACGGTACTTTCGCGCCGGCTGCTTGTGTTCACGGACCACCAGGCCTACTTCGTATGTACGGCGATGACGTGCGATGAAGGCCTTGTCTCGAGAACCGACAACATCAAAAGTGGAAAGGCTTCCAAACCCATCACTCTGGAACTGGGCACCTTTTTCCGCGGCGGAAACAAGCATTCGTGGGGGAATACCAACCATATTTGGTCACTGTAACTTATTACCAGTTGCTCGACCATATCCATTAATACTCAACCAGAACACTGAGGTTTAGAAGTGACGCCCTTGGGGCATATCGGGAGGGGCTTCCGCGAGCTGCTCTCGCCGAGTTCAGACATTCGTTTCTCCTTCTCTTGATCGAGAGGTCTTTGAGGGAAGGCCTTCCAGACGGATAGTTCATCACCTTCCCATCTTCCCTTCACTCAACACAAATATCCGGGGGTGTCCTGTCTCGGTGGCCGTTCTACAGCTACTACGGTGTTCCTTTCGCAGTAGACGACCAGACGCACGCATCTGGAATTGTCGATCAGGAGATGATGCAACTCGGATTCCTGTGCAGCTTGTTTTGGACCGGATCCTTATGGCGAGACACCGATAACGACCCAGAAGAATGCAAGTTCCCAAGCCGGTTCTGGGCTGCGGGGAGCGGGGAGATCTCGTTTGGGCCCTCGCTCCCAACCCAAGGCTACGTTGACCTTCCAATGCCCAAGATTAATTTCGAAGCCCTCGGTTTCACGGAATGCAAACCCGCGGGCGGCCAGTCCAGCGAGAGAATGCTCCCGAGCTGACTCCCTATCTTGAGCTTGAAACGTTGGTGTTGAAGGTGCAGCTTCAGGACGTGGCCGGGCCGGCGGGCAGGCTGCTTATTTGCCGCTGTCATCCTTCCTCTCACCACGTTGGCGACAGCTTGGGATCCAATGAAGACTCCGCTCTCCAGAGTCTTGCGAGGAGTCGCCGGCAATGGGAGAGGCCGATAGTCGACGATGAATTTACGCGTGAGAAGGCGGAAGAGCGTGGACGGAGGCTGGACTGCGTCTTGCTCTTTACCGGGCCAGATGAATATGGTGACCACAGGACTCTCCGGCGGCATTTCCTTGTCGTTGAGTGGCAAGGGGACGTGGCGTATCGAATTGGTACACTCAGCATGGAAGATGATTGACGACATACTCAAATTTGTACCGCACGAGGTTAGGAAGGTCACGCTAGAGTAACATGTGCATCCACGCCGTTGTCTGCAGCTTCGCGGGGGGCCGACTGGCAACGCATTCAATGGTTACTTGGGGCCGAGGTCTGAGGCACAGATCAACAGGGGCTTTTCGACCGCGCCGCAGCCCCGACTAAACGGGAGAAGTGTTTCCGTCAACCAAGAAAAAGCCCTCGGCGGGTCGAGCGCCATCAACGCACACGTCTTTGTGCCTCCAGCCAAGGATCTCATTGACGCGTGGGAAACACTCGGAGAAAATTGGAGAAAGAATTGCAGAACACGGAAACAGAAGAACAGAAAGACAGAAGAACAAAAGAACAGGAAGAAGGAAGAACAGGAAGACAGAAAGACAGAAAAATAGAAAAACAGAGAGACAGGAAAGCAGGACGACATGAAGACAGTTGGGATGGGCGGCTGTGGTCAAGGCATGGCCAGAACTTCTTTTGTATTCTATTTAATTCCAGGGCCAGTACAATGAGGCAAATAGCTGATAAAATACTAAATTTTAGGTGCCAAAGCGGCTGGTCCCCCAGTTCGGACGAGAGATCTCCGAACCCTTAATTCACGTCCATGCCGTAATCCTCCTGCTTGAGAGCACCCTGACTAACCGCCGTTATCCCAACGCCACGCTATGTACATAAATCAGCATCCCAGCTCTCCTCTACCCATCGCTCAAGCACTGAGCTCAGTATTCGCACCCACCGCAATATCCTTGATCCTCCCCAGCGCCTCCTCCTTCACCCGCATCTCCTTCTCCATTCCCTCTACCTGCTTCCCCATTTTACCCAACTCCGTCTTCAACCGTGCAATCTCGTCCTCAAAGGCCGCATTCTGGCTCTTGAGCTCCTCATTCTCTCCCTCTGAACCGCTGAACCCAGTGGACAACTCTCCCTCCTGTGCAGGCACCACATCATCCCCGGCGCCGCCGCCCTCTTCCTCCCCAACTCCCCCTTCCTTCCCACCCCCCCTCGCCTCAGCCTCCTTCCACTTCCTCTCCGCCTCCCTGCACTTCTCTTCTACCTCTTTATACCTCCTCTCCAACTCCTCACACCTCCCCTCAACCTCCACCCTCCCCGCTTCGGCCCCCCGCAACTTCTCCTCCACCTGCCCCAGCCTCACCCGCAACTTAGTCGCCTCGCTGTCCTTCAACACCATGTTCAGCGTCAGCTTGTTGATCTTGGCCTTCATGTCTGCACGCTCGTTGACGGTGCGCTTGTACGACTCGACCATCTGCTCTTTCTCGCGGCGGAGGGTGGTGATTGTGGCGAGGTGGGTTGTGAGAGTGGTTTCGAGGGAGGTTTTCTCTTGGAGGTGTTGTTGGTGCAGGGTGGTGGTGTTGGTGGTGGAGAGGTGAGTGTTTTCGGCGCGGAGGGTGATGTTTTCTTGATGCTCGGCCAGCTGCTTCTCGAGGGAGGTGACTTTGTCGGGTTGGGACTGCGCTACTTCCTTTTGTGCAATGAGCTCGTTGTGGAGGTTGGTCTTGTCAGCGGTGAGTTGGGTGATTTGGGCGGTCAGGTTCTCTTTCTCGCGTTGCAGAGCGGTTATGGTTGCGCCGCGGTGGGCGAGCTTTTGTTCGCGGGCGACGGCCGCGCCGCAGAGGTGCTGCGCGTCTTTCTCGCGGGAGGCAATGGTCGCTTTCAGGTTGTTGTTTTCCTGATGAAGGGCGGCGACGTCGCCGCGGCAGGCTTGAAGGTCTTGACGCAGGGTGGTAATGGTGTTTTGAGCGTCCGCGGCGGCGAAGGCCTGGGCTGCTTTGCTGGTTGTGGAGGGGGTTTTCTTTGTGTTGCCGGGCTGTGAGTTGGTTGATTCGGACTCAGACGGTGCCTCTGGCTCAGCGGCGATGGACTTGAACCCGAAGAGCCCTTGCTGCAGCTGGGCGATGCGGTTCTCGTGATCTTGAACCCGGTTGGTGGCCGCAGTGTGGCGGATGGTCAGGTCTTCAATGGTCTTGTTGAGCATGGTAATCTTTTGGATGGCCTCGGCCAGCTCCTTGCTTCGGGCCTCCTCAGCTTCTCCGAGGTCTTCAATTTCGGTCGCCTGGCTTTTGATGAGGGCGTCCTTGGTGCGAAGCTCTTCCTCCAGCTTCTGCGTGTCTGGGGTATTGGGAGAGGTATTCTCACGGGCGAGACCGTCCTTCTGACTTCCCTGACTTCCCTGTAAAGCTGCGTCAAGACGGGTGCTCAAGTCCCTGCATATGCGCTCAATATTATGCTTCTCCCCGGCCAAGGTCTGCAACTGGAGCTGCAGCGGCATCATCTGCCGCGCAATGTCAGCGCCCCATGCCGCATCTCTGTTCTGCAGCGCTTGTTGCATGTTATGGGCCTTGGCCTCGGCATCCGCGCGGAGATTTTGCTCAAAGGCGAGCTGCTGACGCAGGCGGTCGATCTCTGCCGGAGCAGAGAAAGGCGTGGGACTGCTGTAGGATGCCGTGGCCCGCTTCGAAGAAGGGCCCGGCGCCGGCGAAGACTCCATTTTGCCGAGCGCGCGCTTCTTGTTGCTGGAGGGCTGTGAACCCTGAGGAGTCCCCTCGTCGTCGCGTTCATCATCAGAGAGTATGATCGCCGTGTCCTGGGTGTTGTTCCTTTGTTTGCGGGGCCGTCCGCGCGGTCGCTTGACAGCCGGCGCGGCCGCGGCTTTCTTTGCCCGGGGCGTCTTCGCTGGGGCCAGCGTCTGTTAATGAAATGTTAGCAAAAGAGATGGACGCTACGCTGACTGGGCCAGCAGACCGAAGACTGTTTCTTGTGGACCGTCAGCGGATTCTGGCGAGAACTGACCTTGCGAGGGGTGGAGTTTCTCGGCTGCGAAACCTCCTGTTGCCTCACGATGATGCAGGCCTCCACCCTCTCCTCCTCGGGATCGTAAGCAATATCGGCCATGGTGACTGGGGCAATCTCGTTGCGGATGACTTTGTTAGGTTGTCGTCGTGGCTGTTGAAGAAAGTTAGGAGGAGTCGTGTCAGAATTCTGTTTGGAGAGGAAGAAGTTGAGCGACGAGGGCTGAAAAAGAAAATCTTGAATCACTCGCCGCGAATGCCCGCCAGCAGACAAAGAGTGGTGGGGCAAAACTTCAGATGGAAAGAAAATGCTCGGCCAGGCCTGTTGCAACGAGCGAGGCCAGCGGTGCGTAATCAGGTTAAGGGAAAGACTTGAAATGCTTGCCGCATGCAGGAAAAGGGTTGTAGGCCAATCTGGGATAATTACCTTGAAGGTGAGATTCTGAGAATTGTCGCCGAGTCGTTGAAACCGGCGATATCGTTTTTTTTGCAATGAGTTTGAAGAAGAGAAAAGAAGTTTTCGCCGCCGGCGAGGGAAAGCCGCTCAAAGTTTGAGAGGGGGAGAGAGAATCCCTGGCCGGCTATTTAACCCAGCGAGGGTGGATTTGAAGGAAGGAAAAATGCGATGAGTCAAGAAACCCATGCCACGGCCACCAAGGAGAAGCAAATGGGTTGGTTACGCTCAGTTGAAGGATAGCTGGAACGCAGAACTGGGAAGCGATTATCGACTTGCTAAATGTTGATTTGTAAATGTTGGGGATGGAAGTAGAGCGGGCGCGAAAAAGGCTTTTGGAAAAACCAGGAGAAATTTTGGTTTCGATGAAGAAAACCTTTGTTGGGCCGCCCCCTCAAACTGGGCCACTAAGCTTCAATGGTTGACTTTGCTGGGAAGTCTTGGAAGGATTTTGGGGGACTTCCCCCGCGTCATACGGATTGGCGGCAGTCTGAAGTGTTCTTAGCTTCTACTCAAGGCTTTGACTCAGCATTTTCCTGTTGAAAGCTGAGGATAATGGCTTCTGAGGGACCAGGAGCTGCCAATTCCATGTTGACTGCATTAAGAAGAAAAGCCGCGTTAAAACCTCACAAGCCTTTCTTGTCCTAGTTGTTTTGCTGTTGTTTCACCATGCTCCCGGAACCGAGGCCGGCTGTAAGATTGAGCCATGTGCAAAGCAAGCCACAAACCACGAGAGAAACATAACTAACACAGTTGCGAAAAAGAAGATTTAATTAACTTATGACTTTGCAATACTTGACCCCCCCAAGCGTCGTCAAACTTGCAAATCTCTTTTCTCAGATGAATTCTTTCTCAGCAAACAACCGGCTCCCTGAAATTCAAGATGCCTACGTTCAACATCATGATTGAGTCCAAAGCGTTCTTGGTGACCGAGCCAACCGCAAAACGACAACACCAGCCAACTGCAAGTTGTTTTAATCATTATTACCACAATGGCAACCAAGAATTTCTATGTCAAAATCTCGGTACACACCATCCCATGATTCGTATCTTCTAGGAGGCCTTGGGAGCCTGTAATGATCTTGAACGTCGGACCCTGTTGATGTCCTTGGTTGGGAAGGCTGGGTTGGATGGGACTGCATGGGTCTTGCCGCAAGTTGAGAAACATCGTTGGTTTGTCCTTCCTGCGTTTTCTTCTCGTCCGAAAAGCAAAGTCATGTCGTCGTCATTGATGCGGGGAGTGGGACTCGGAACTTTGTTGACTTAAAAGCGTCGAACTGCTTGCGCCAATCGAATGAACCGAGTTCTTCAGCAGAAACGAATGCTCGACTTGTCTTGATCACCGCGTTTCCAATTCCATTCTTCAATCGCTAGTTACTTGGTTCTCGAGAGCTTTCTCCCAAATTCCCAGGCAAAGACATGGCATTCTCGGCACTTTTCTCTAGACAAAGCACGAGACTCGCGGGCGGGAAGGTGCTGCGAGGACAAACAACACAACGACTGTGTGGTATTGTTGGTGACGTCACCACCTACACACCGACGCGCCCAACACCACTCCTTTCGTATAACTTGACCCGAGAACGTCGACCAATCTCTCACACGACCAATCTCTCGGCCACTCAATCTCAAAAGCTCATATCCCGGTCAGTCCAGGCGACCACCACACAACCCATCTTACCCATCCAACACCGGTAAGCATACCCCATCTCCAACTTACACCCCTTCACTAACACCCCCCCAGCACCATCACAACAACCCCCACCGCCAACATGGCCACCACCTCCACCACCAACCCCTCCCTCCCGGACCCGGAGAAATTCATGCACACATCCGGCGCGACCGACCCGGTCTGGGTGCGCCAACAACCCTACTCCTCCCTCCCCACCTTCCCATCCCTCACCCATGACCTCACCACCGACGTGTGTGTCATCGGCGCGGGCATCGCCGGCATCCACGTCGCGTACGAGCTCGTGCGGCGAGGGCACCAGGTGGTCATGCTCGAGGCGCGGGACGTGCTGTCGGGCGAGACGGGCCGCACGAGCGGGCATCTGACGAACGATCTGGATGATGGGTATGTGGAGATCGCGAAGAAACATGGGGAGGGCGGGGCAAAGGTCGCGGCGGAGAGTCATGCGTGGGCGAGAGATCATGTTGGGGAGATTTCGAAAGATTTGGGGATTGATTGTGAGTATCGGAAGGTGAGGGCGGTGAATGTGAGTCAGTTTGGGGTGGGGAGTGAGGGGTATAAGAGGGAGATGGAGGAGTTGAGGAAGGAGGCGGAGGAACAGAGGAGGTTGGGAATTGAGACGAGGTTTGAGGTGAGTTTCTTAAAGAGGTGTTGGGGCGGGGTTGTTGTTGACAACGACAGGACAACCTCGCTGTTCGCGGATGGAACGGCAAACCCGACCAGCGCGGCGGTCTTGTGGCCGAGAATCAAGCCACCTTCCACCCGACCAAGTATCTCGCCGGCGTGCTGGCCTGGCTCAAGAAGCAGCCCAACTTCCAGTGCTACACGCGCACGCGCGTCATGGGCATCCACGAGAAGGGCGTCGAGCTCCTCGGCATGGGTCACAAAAGCGTCGAGATCGAGACCGAGGCGGGCCACAAGGTCAAGTGCGAGAACGCGGTCGAGGCGACCTGCATTCCGCTGCAGAAACTCTCCGTCGTCGCCGAGCTCGAGTACTTCCGCACGTACTGCATCGCCATCCGCGTCCCCAAGGGTAGCGTCGAGGACTGCCTGCTCTACGACAACGCCGAGATGTACAAGTACGTGCGTCTGACCGAGTGCGACGCCAAGGACGACTACATGGTCGTCGGCGGGTGCGATCATAAGGTCGGCCAGGAGGAGACGACGCCACGGTGGGGTGAGCTGGAGAAGTGGACGCGCGAGCGGTTCCCGCAGGCTGGGAGTGTGGATTACCGCTGGAGCGGGCAGATCATGGAGCCTGTCGATTACATGGCGTTTATTGGCAAGAACCAGGGAAACAACAAGATCTACATTGTGACGGGCGATTCGGGCGATGGGCTCACGCATGGTGTGCTGGCCGGGAACCTGATTGCGGATGAGATTGAGGGCAAGTCAAATGAGTGGGCGGCGCTGTACAGCCCGAAGCGACTTGGAAGCATCATCAAGAGCCTGCCGGCTTTGGTGAAGCACGATGTGCAGATCAACCTGCAGTACAAGCGGTTCTTGCAGACGGACATTACGGATATTGAGGAGTTGGGCAGGGGGTGCGGCGGGGTGTTGAACTCGGTATGTTCACCGTTGCCATGTGAGGAGATGCGAGACTGACATCAAAACAGGCCACCAGCAAGCCTCTGGCTATCTACAAGGACGACGAGGGGAAGGTGCACAAGTACAGCGCGTTGTGTCCGCATATGAAGGGTGTGGTTTGCTGGAACTCTGCGGAGAAGAGCTTTGACTGCCCGGTTCATGGCAGCCGCTTCTCCAAGGACGGCATCTGTATCATTGGCCCGGCCAAGGCGAACTTGACCCCGGCGGACAAGGCTGGCGCGAGGGATCAGGAGTATGCCGAGGGCTCGGGGATGTAAGAGGCGCAGTGCTCGGAGTCAAGGTCTGGTAAGGCGCAGGGTTGATTGGAATTTGTTGGAACAGCAGGGTGGCTGGTCGGGAGTGACAAGTCACCAAAAGATGGAGCAAAAATAGACTGCAAAAAAGGCTCTCGCGATGGGTTCAACTGATCCTCTCTTGATTCATTGATCGTGTTCCGTTCTTCTCCCAGAAGAGGGGCTTTTAGACTGGGGGCTGAGCCCAATAGGGCCCAATGTCCAACCGCAATTGCGGCTCGGGAACCCGGTGGTTCTGACAGAATTTGTATTCTATTGTTCTCGGTTCGAGCAGTTTTATAATCATGGTCTGTCACCTTTTAACTCTGTTGATCCTTTCCTCTATCGTCCTCGGCAATGTCGGGAGCTAGTACGACGACAGCATCACGGCCGACCGCCCACCATCATTCACTAGCACCAGCCCATTGCAGTACGCCCCGGCTCGGCTCGCAAGATACAGCATCGTGCCCGCCATCTCCTCCTCTCCCCCAAATCGCCGCGCTGGGATAAACCGCGGGTCATCACGCGCCTCAGCGCCGGCATCCCGATCCCCAATCATTCCCTTCGCCAGCTCCGACGGAAACACTGCTCTGTGTCAGCCATCATCATCAACCAGCCCCCAAAGGAAGGAGACACTCACACCCCGGCGCCAGCGCATTCACCCTAATCCCATACCCCGCCAACGCACTACTCGCCTGCTTCGCCAAGTGCACCACCGCCGCCTTGCTCCCCGCATACCAGGGCGTCGACATCGGCATGCGACTATACCCCGCAATACTCCCCGTCACCACAACCTGGCTCTGCACCGCGGGCACATCCTTCCTCCCCCCCTCCACCGGCCCGCCAAACCCCCTTCCTCCTCCTTCCTCCAAAGCCTTCTTATTCCCCTTATCCAACAACTCCAAAAACGCCACGATCGAGAAAAAAGCCCCGGTAACGTTGACGTCAAAAGTGGACGTCATCCCATCCATCAGCTCCTGCTTAAACAACTTCTCCCGCACCTCTGATACAGGCAGGGACGGGTCCCAGTGTGCGACGGGACCGCCGACGCCGGAGTTGGCGACGAGCAGGTTGATATAACCCGAGGAGGAGGTGATGTGGTCAACGGCGGATTGGAGCGAGGCGGCGGACGTGACGTCGCAGGGGAGGGGGACGAAGATGGAGGGGAATTCGGCGGTGGCGGTGTCAAGGGGTTCGGGGCGGCGCCCGAGGAGGTAGATGCGTGAGGCGCCGTTGAGGGCGAGGGCGCGGGCGAGGGTGAGGCCGATTCCTATACAGATGGGGGGGAGGTGGGGGTTAGCCGAGATTGATGGGGGATTTGCTGGGTGGGAAAGGAGAGGGTGAAGGGGGACGTACCGGTGCCGCCGCCGGTAATGACGGCGATGAGGCCGTCGACGCGGAAGAGAGATGCGGCGTCGAGGTTGGAGTGGGAGCCCATTACGTTGGTTGTGTGGTGGTTTGGTGGTCGATATGTTGAGGCTTGCTGCGTTTGATGGGTGGAGAAAGGAGAGCAGACTCGGAAGATGGGTTCTTGCGCGGGGATGTTGGTGAGAGCTAGTTGGCGGCTAACGGTTAGGTTGAACCTGCATTTGTCTCACGATTCGGGGGCAAGACCACCCGTACTCTGGGTAACTGCGACGAGCCGGTAACACAGCATCGACGACCCCTTCCTTGTGTTGCCGATGTCCGGCAGAGGTCCGGCTTGGCTCGGCCCGGACATGTGGAGATTTCCGGAGTGGACCGTCGGTGATCCCGGGGTTCGCATAATGCTCTTGGTTTGTGGCCACGCTGACTTCGAGATCTTAAAAACTACTAAACCGCAGTTCTTCCGGTAAATATTTATTGCTTACCTAGTACCCAATGTTGTGCATTGGATTGCGGGCTAACTTTTGCTCGATGCCTTACTGTTGTCATCAGCAGACATGCGCTTACCAGTGTTCCACAACCGCACATGCTTAAGGTCTTTGTCCAACCAGCTTCCATGCGTTATCAGCAACCTGTGAATTGAAACGGTGATTGGATTCGCCAGTTAATCTCTCTTGTTTGTTTCACAGGGTTGTAAGCAGTTCCTCCGCGGTATCGCAAGTGGGGGTAACGGGGTGTTGGTCGATGAATTCCCGCGTTGGGAAGCGGATAATCCTACCGACAAGGGTTTCAACCCGCAATTCAACACGGTTACATTGCTGGGGGGAGAAGTGGGGGAGTGATGCAGGGAGAAGACGCGACACGTCGTGCTTATGCCGATCTCTTTCTCTCTCTCCCGCCTCAACATTTCGAAGCACAACGCCACGGATGAAAATGGAGGAGACGTTCGACTGTGTCGTAATCGGCGCTGGTAATTCTCAGCTGATGGCCTGTTGAATAATTATGATGCTGACTACAAGTCGCGACAGGCTGGTACGGGCTGGCCGCGGCCAAGCAGTACCGCTTCACGCACCCAACAAGCTCGCTCCTCGTGCTGGACGGGCAGACCACTGTGGGCGGCACATGGGCTGCTGAGCGCCTGTATCCGGGACTCAAGAGCAACAACCTCTGGGGCACATATGAGTATCCCGATTTTCCCATGACCACCGCCCGGTTTGGTGTCAAGGAGGGCAGTCATGTCCCTGGCGAGGTCATTCACGAGTATCTCAAGGCCTACGCAGACGAGTTCGGGATCACGAAACTCATCAGATTCCAAACGCGGGTCTTGTCGGCCGCGCACCAGGACACGGAAAAAGGCGGCTGGGTCTTGACCACCGCGAGTTCATCGGACGCCCATGGCCAGGGCGAGACTAGACGGATTGCAACACGTCGGCTCATCGTTGCCACGGGGCTGACGTCTGAGGCTTTCCTCCCGCATTTTGAGGGCCAGGAAACATTTGGTGGCCGCGTGTTCCACGGCAAACACTTTCAGCAGAACCGCGACACACTGGAGACGGCAAAGTCGGTTGTGGTATTCGGCGGCACCAAGTTTGCCTGGGATGCCGCCTATGCCTACGCAACCGCGGGCGTGGAAACGCATATGGTCATCCGGGGTACGTGTACTTACATCACAAGACGAACGAAATGCTGACAGAGCTTACAGCATCTGGCCATGGTCCCTGCTGGATGTCTCCCACCCATGTCACGCCGCTGAAGCAGTGGATTGAGAAGCTCGCCAGTACGGATTCAGATTCCGTTCCTTTGATATGATTCATGTTTTCTGACAGAAATCAGATATTCGCCTCCTCACTTGGTTCAGCCCCTGCGCCTGGGGCGAGGCCGACGGCTACACAGGCATCCGCAACTTCCTCCACGGCACCGCTTTGGGTCGCAAGATTGTCGACACCTTCTGGGGCATTCTCGGCGGTGATGTTATTGCGCTCAACAAGTTTGATTCTCACCCCGAACTTGCCAAGCTCAAGCCATGGGTTCCTGCTATGTACGCCGGTACCAGTTTCAGCCTCCTCAACTACGACCAGGACTTCTTCCAGCTCGTCAAGGACGGCAAGATCCGCATCCACATCAGCGAGATAACCCATCTGAGCTCGGGCAAAGTCCATCTCTTGGACGGAGTCCAGCTCAAGGCGAACGTGCTGCTCGCCAACACAGGCTGGAAGCATGTCCCCCCAGTGCACTTCCTCCCCGAAGGCATCGACAGGGAGCTTGGCCTTCCCCATGTCCCAGACACGGAGAACACGGCTCAAATCCCCGGGGTAGACCTTGCCTGCCAGCAGGGCCTCATCGACCAAGCCGATTCAGAAATCCTCTCCCGCTTCCCCCGCCTCAAGAACGAGCCCGTCTGGAACAAGAACTACGTCCCCATCACTTCCCAAAAGGGCATTGACAGCTCGGACGCCATTACCCCCTGCACGCCACTCACCCCCTTTATGATGCACCGTTTCATGGTTCCCCCATCGCCACGCTTCCTTACCACCCGCGACATTGCCTTTGTTGGAATCGTCTCCAACTTCAGCAACACCCTCACAGCACATCTCCAAGGTCTTTGGGTGGGGTCTTACTTTTCTGGACGGCTTGACCCCGACCGCGCCCCAAATTTAGAGCAGTTGGATGATATCCGGAAGGAGACCGCGGTGCACAACCGCTTTGGCCGTTGGCGGTATCCAACTGATTGGGGCAACCGCGGGCCGAGCTTCATCTTTGATGCGGTGCCTTACATGGACTTGCTGCAGCTTGATCTGGGACTGGATCCGAGGCGCAAGAAGGGGCTGGCTGAGTTGTATAGCCCCTATGGAGCGGAGGACTATCGTGGGGTTAATGAGGAGTGGACGGTGGTGCAGGCGAAGAGGGAGTAGAGAGGGAAAGATGTGGTTCGTTATGTTCGAGTGACCAACAGTCAGACGTGTATTCTGGAGTTCATGCTCTTCGAGGACATCAATCCTTCAATGGACACCGAAAAAACCAATCACCTGCATACATCCAAATCTATTGTCCGTTGCTAACTCGAGCCAGAGGCACGCACCTCACCAGCTTTACGCCTGACGACCGAAGAGGAACCAAAAACCCCCACCCCAAAACAAACCAAGAGTCAAACCATTGTCCATCCATCATCCATAAATGTCATACAACCATTTTCTACATCAAGAAAAGACAACCATTGCCTCCGCCCAAAGCCATACCCCCACCATCGTCACCCATTCATTACCCATCATCTCATTCCTTCCCTCGCCTCTCCCCCCCACCAGCTATCGCCCACCACACCACCCCCCCCCCATCCAACAACCCCTATTTCCCACCCCCAGTCTGATCCACATAATCCCTATACGGGTGCACACCCGGCGTAGAAGCTGCAGGGGGGCTAGGCAGCGCGACATCCTCACCCACACTCGCCACCGTAACACTCGGCTCCTTCTTGAGCATGCTCTCGCGCTCGGCAGCCCGTTCCGCGGCAAGTGGGCTGTCATAGTTGGTGCCGGCGCCAACGCCGCCGGTGTATTCGATGGCTGTGCCGGAGCCGGTGAAGGAGTCGGGGTGGGTGGACTTTTTGTGGTGGGAGGGGGGGGTGGAGCGGCGGCGGCGAATGAACCAGCTGTGAAAACACAGGAGGTCAGCTTTGATGATGATGACGAAAGAAGGTAGAGCGGGGGAGTGGTGGAAAGGAAGGGGAAGAGGGAGCAGGGGAATACGTACATCAACCCAGCAATAAGCAGCACCAGCACCGGAATGCCCAAGCCAACACTCAGCCCAATAATCAGCTTGTTCGAGACACCATTTGTCTCGCCGTTAACCACGTTCTTGATGTCGTCCAACACGCCGCCATCACCAGTCTTCTCCGGGTTGGCCGTGCTGGCCGTGGTGGGCGGCGGCGGCGGGGTGTAGCTCGTGGGCTTGCCAGACGTGGCCTCGACGTTGTTCGCCCGGTCGCCGAAGCCCTTGGTCGTAGCAACGGTGTCAGCAATGCCAGACGGAAACGTCGGGGTGACGCCCGGCGCGACAGTGACGGTTGCGATGGAGGGGATCCGCTGGATGGTGGTGGTGCGGTCCGCAGCCGCGCAGTTGAGTTCGGCCGGGTTCTTGCAGACGATGGCGGTGTTGAGCACAATGCCGGAAACGGTGGTGGTGACGAGATTGGGGTCCTGGCGCTTGCCGATGGTGGTGGCGGTGACGGCGGCCGGGGCAGTGGTTTTCGCGGCGTCGATGTGGAAAGCGCAGACGTCGGCGAGAGTTGTGTAGAAGACGGGGATGGTGGTCTCGCCCTGGGGACCCCAGGTGTGCTCGCCGATGGCAACGGTGGCGCCGGCCATGCCGCCGACGGCAAAGGTGTACTCCTGGACGACCTTGAGCGCGCAGCCGTTCTCTTGCTCTGCAAGCTCCACGCCGCCGGTGATGTTGGTGAGGAACTCGGCAACGTGCGCGAAGACACCGAACTCGACGCCCACGCCGAAGTCGACGTCGTCGGCTACGACATCGGCAACCTTCTTCAGCTTGTCAAGCTTCTTGGTGTTGACCTCAAAGCCGGCGTGGATTCCGACCTTGAGGATGGCCTTGAGTGCCAGCTCGCCGCGCTGGATCGTGACGGGGATGAACTCGAATTTGGCGCCGTTGCTGGAAACCCGTCAGTCGGGAAGAAAGAAGATGCAGAGAACGGGGGACTTACAAAACAATCTCGGAGACGTCATCACTAAAGAGGGCGATCTTGAAGCCAATGGGCTCCTCGATGAGGAGATGGAAACCGGAGCGCAAGCTGATCAGGCCGTCGGCGCTGAGGATCAAGTCCATGGTGATAAAGACTCCGATTTCGAGGCCATCGCTCACTCCGAGGCCAAGCGAGCTGGATCGGTACAGCGGCAGGCTGAGCGTGGCATGGGCCTCAATAGTCGACTCGATCTCCATGTAGAGGTCCAGGTTGTCGATCTGGAGCAGCAGCTCAACATCTGGCAGCGGCGCCAAATCGATGTCGATGTCGGTATCTATGTCGACACCGTCAAAGTTGGCAACCTCGTCAAACTTGGGGTCGATGTCCTGGAAATGTTTCTTGATATCGAAGTCCCCATCACCGTCGAAGGCATCTTCCAAGACGTCGCCAACGGCCTCACCAAAATCCTTGGCGATTCTGCCGACTTCCTTGAGAATGTTGATGGACTGGTCCAGGATGATGTCGAAGCTCGCAATGGCCGAGTCGGTCAGGTTCTTCAGCTCGTCTCCCAGCTGGGCCGTGACGTTCTTGATTGTGTTGCCCAAGTCAAACGTGCCGTTGACATTGAGTTGAGCCGTAGCACCGGCGATAAAGTAGCACTCAACGCACTTGACCTCGACGCTGAGGGCAACCTCGAGGTTTTCTGGCAGCTTGGACGCGTTCACCTGGTGGCCGCTGCACAGTCTAGATTAGAAGGTTCGCCCACCACTGTCTAGCTGGGCGACTCACTAGGTGTAGATGACATAGTCATCCCAGCTCCTGCTAATGCTGGTACTGTTCTTGAACACAACCTCGCGCTTGCCGTGCACCAGCTCGGCCAGTCGGCGCCAGAGGAGGTGGATCGAGTCCTCGTCGGTGGTGCCGGGCAAGTTCCTTGTCCGGACTGATACGTCTCCCGGTCCGACATTGATGGGGGAAGCAGCAACAAGGCCCGCGGCCCAGACCAGGGCGGAAACAATACCGAACCTCATGATGCCGGCGTATGCAGACTCGGACTGCACTGAGGAGGGCAAAACAGCGAGAAGGGCTCCATGACGGACCCCATCGCGTCTTTATGGGTGCCCGTGTCCCCAAAGCTCGGCATGCTGCAAGCGAAGCTTGTGCTGCACGTTTCTACCCCCCCAGCTCGAGGCAGCAGCATTTCCAATCCCTTATCCCGACCCGACATGGGCATTGGGTGCCACCCAGCCCCCAACTTGCAACGGCCCGGCCGTCAAGCCTCAACCTTTAGGTTTTGGGGGCCGAAACCCAGCGCAGCGGCCGGCGGCGCGGGCGCGGGATCGACGATTGTGGGCCTAGGAATTGGGGAGTGAAAAAGCGGAGGAGCATTTGCTGTGGACCCTGTGCCCCAATGCGCCGCATGGTCGCAGGGCAGTTGGTCGCAATGGTGGCTGTGAACGGCAATGCAGCCAGCGAGCAACGGAGTTGTTTCAGGGGCCTAGTCATGCAAGCCTCTTTGTGCCATGCAAAGGATTGTCCTTGTGTCTTGGCACCTCTGTCGTGGCAGTTGCGGTGGAAGGTTCCGATATGTCACCGACAAAGAGAGAAGCGAGCTGTGTCCCAAGATGCGGGGGAGTATCGGCCGCGGCAGGGGTCCAGATCCTGGGACCTGGATTCCTGTGCGCCGTTGGCAGAATCGAGGATGGGGGGTCGCAAGGCTGGGGGCATTTACCCGTCACAAGACCCATCTGCGGAACTGCGAGCTCCCGCGAACGAGCCGTGGGAACTCAAGGTCAAGACTCAAGGGAGCATGTCAATTTGGTTTTTCTTCCGCAGAAGGCTGGTTGAACCATCAAAGTTCAATAGAACCGGGGCCTTGGTGGAAGATGCTACGGACTCCGAAAGACAGCATTGAGGGACTTGGGAATGGGAGGATAAGGAAGTGAGGATGGACAACCCTGAGTTTTTCCTCCCTTGCTGCAGAGTTGAGCCTTGGCTTGGGGGCCGCGCAGAAGGCTGCATGGTTGGAAATGGGGGCATGCTGCTGATAGGCTCTGTCTGCTGCATGGCGTCCACTTGGTGGTCGCCAAGAACTCCAAGAATAGCCTCTGCCTCCGCGAGGCTGGACGCCATCACAACGAGCTCGACGCTAAGAGCGGCCCAGGCCAGGGTCTGCTTGTCTGAGCGCTTGGCCCCCAACTTTCAGGAGCAACAGGATGGTCTTCCGGTCAGTTTGTGTGATGGACCGTTGCTGCTTTATCTTCGGCTTGTGAGGGATGTTGGAAAAGTCGGAGAGGTCGAGAAACCAGAAAAGAGCACCATCATCACATTAATCTGTTCTAGATATCTGAGATTGCCAGGGAGAATGAGATGGTTGCAGCCAAGGTCACATTTCCCTGACGCAGTCACAAAAGGGATCCGTAAAACAATTTCCATCGCATGAAAGACCCCAGCTTGTCTGCATCCGAACACTTCCCTTCAGCACAAATAAATTCTTTGACTGGTCATTCATCAGTCCAACTTGGCAAGAGAATTTGGTCGATCTCATCGCTGTCTCTGGTGACTGAAACTGAAGTGCACGTTACAACTGAACTAGGGCCAGCATCCTTATACCTAAAGAGGGATGATTTTGGATGGATTCGGTGGGAATCAAAACCACGACTGAGAAGCCCGGCCCTGGTGTCAGTCGGGGACGGCGGTTCCCCCGGATCGGAGCAGAGCTCCACATTTGACAACGTCGCCGAATGTGGGGCCGCTCCGGTGACCCCGGGCCGGTCACTGGATCTCGCCGAGTGCCTCAAGATATTTGCAGAATTGAACTATCCAAGTGCGCGCGAAGGAGAGGAACAGGATACCGTTGCTGTAGCCCGCTGTGGCGCCCTATAACTGCTCCACAACAAAAATCGACCATCCCATCGCCGCCGGCCCCTCACAAAACCACTCTCGTAGCTCTCCACCATCCCAAGTGGCCCGCTGCAACCGCGAACCGGGGACTCCCCGCCCACGAAGTGGACCAGGACAAAAAGAACCGTCTCGACGTGGGCCTGATTCGAACAGACGCTCCCGAAGGAACAAGATTTCTAGTCTTGCGCATTAGACCACTCTGCCACCACGCCTTGATGTGGAAAGATACCCACTTCCGTGTTAATGACGCAGGCAGAAACGGTCAAACTCGGCCGCGAAGGGATGATGAGATGTTTTGCAAATGATTCACTCTGAATAGGGGGGTAATGTGAGAGATACTTGGGAACATGACTATTCAGAATACTGACTACATCGCTAATTGGAACCTGAAAGTCCAGTTGCCCCCTTACGCTGACCATCCTGGGATAGAAAAACTGTCAGAAACCCAAGATGCGCGTTGCTCCGCCTCCGGCTCCCCCACACCCTCGCCGCGCTTTTTCCAAGCATCCAACACAAACACAAGCCACGCCTTAAACGTCTTCGCAACCCACGCCACAATCAGCCTCAGGCAGGCCAAGAGCTTGTATGTGCCAGCGATGGTATTGGTGTCTCCAATCGCGCCAACCGTTGAGATGACGCATTGCTCGCCTATGTCGCGAGCCAGGGAGAGCGTCCACACGCCATCCTCGACCGTGATGACCGGCAGTGTCAGGGGGGCTCTTGTTGGGCCGGGCTTGTGATGCCCATCTTGACCGGGAAACAAGACGTCAGTGAGGAAGTACTTTACGTAGTCGAACCATGCCCCGACTGCCAGGGAGAGATACCACTCGTCTTGGTGCTTCGCGGCCGGGTTAGTTTTCTCCTGGATGAAGACCGCGCTTGAATCTAGGATGAATGGTTGAGGAATGTCGAAGGAGTTGAGTCTAGTGTTTGGCAGCTGAAGAATATGCTGCTGCAGCAGGGTGAAGGCCTCGTGGTAATCTTTGCCGTGGGTGATGAGGTTGAGGTTGAGTGTGGCGTCAAGATAGTGCGTCCCTTCCCAGCCATCTTGCAAGTACGCCGGAATCGGCATAACCCCAGTGCTGGATGCATTCGCATTTAGCTCGTCATCCTCAGCGTGATTGTAAAATGGTAACATACCATTCACGGACCGTGACCTCAGGTGTGTCCTTCGCGGCCAGAAGCAGCATGCGTGCTGTGTCCCGAGACTTCTTCCCTCCGCCCGGATGGCCCATCTCCTTGGACGTTGTTGCGAGGGCCCTGATTTTCAAGACGGCGGTAAGCTCGCTGATGAAGACGTAGATGCGATCAACATCTGAGCCTGATTCGAAGAACAAGTTGTCGGTGAGGACGGCCTCGCCCGGCTGAACAAGAATCCGCCCTCGGACGGCGTTGGGAATGACGGCACGAGTTCCAGTGCGGATTTCGCGGATGTGGTCGACGAACTGGCTTGTTTCGTCACCCCAGCGCCCGCATTCCCACACCTCGTCCTCAAAACTGTTTTCGGGCTGAACAGGTGGCAATACCGGATGGGGCTCGGAGAACTCGGCCAGTTCCCTGAGGACGGTGAAGGTGGCCATATTCGCTGTTGAGGATGCTTGGCTTAGGGATGCGGGGGAAATTGTCGCTATTGCTGTTAGGAGAGGGTAAGTCGATGAAAAAAACGCTTTGTGTGGTGCTGGGAGTTTCAGGTTCCGATAGGTAAAAGATCCTTGGCTTCGGCAGTTGCGGCCACCTCAGGATGGCAAGACCAGTCTGGACACTTGGATTCGAAAATCCCCAAAACAATGGGAAGGCTTAATCTGTTGTGCGAGGGTTTGGTTTTTGGCAGCAATGTTGTCCATAGTAAAATAAGCACAATGCCAAATAACGTTACGAAATGAAAGAAAAACCAAAAAAAACCGCAAGGAAATTTATCAGAGAACAAAAACCTGGCATTTTAATAAGCACAATGCTGATCAAATAACTAACGAAACATAGGATCCTCCCGCATGAAACATCGAACCCTGGGTAGTTATCCACGAATCCAAACCTTAGAACTCCCGTACTCCAATTCCATCAATAAACAAATCCCCTCACCAATTCGACCCCCGACGATGCATACTCCCCGAAACTACCCTCCACACATCCTGCCCAACCCCACCCCCAATCCCCCTCTCTTTAACAACGCCCAAGACCCTGCTCCCACCACCAGCAACCACAACAACACTCTCCGAAAACTCCAATCCCCCATGCACAACCACCAACCGGCATCCAGTCGCAAACACAACCACATCTCTGCCACCACCACCGCCGGTGCCACCACCCCGTCCCGTCTGTGCCTGAGTCGGAGCTGCAGCCACCGCACAGCGCAGCTCCCCATTTGCCGTAGTGCGCCACTCGCTCAGGGCAAAGAAATGCCGCCGCGCGTGATGAACCGGGGTTCTCAAGGACGTGCTAATGCTCACTGATGATGACGACGCGTGCCTGCCAAAGCCCGACGACGACGATGAAAACGAAGTTGAACGAAATGGAGTTGCACCAAAGCCGGCATTAGATCTGCGGACGGCGGGGTTATTGGTGGTTGCTGGTGGTGGTGAGGCGGAGCTGGGGACGGATTGCAGCTCGACGCTGCAAATCCAGAGCTTGACATCGAGGAAGATGAGGGTTGAGGGACCGATGAGGCGGAGGATGGAGAAGACGGTTGGGCTGATGGTGTCGAGGTTTGGTTCTGGGGCAGGGGAGACGGAGGGCTTGGGGGATGAGGGGTCGAGGGATGATGCTGGCCAGAGGTAAAGGCGCGGGGAGGCGGAGGGAGAGGGGCGGAATAACTCGAGGATGAAGCCGGGGCCGGGGTGGTAGAATGCTGTTGCGGTTGTCCAGTTTGTTATTGGGGGCGCAGCCTGGCTGGTAAAATGTTCGGCTTCCCTTAAGAGTCGTAGCCCTTGTGGTGTGGTGAGTTCAGTAAAGTCGGTCCAGGAATATACTCGTGCGATGTCACAGGTTACAACCACAAACCAGGCTGGGTTTCCCGGGTGCTGGAAGACCGCTCGAAGGGGTATGCCAGATGATGTTCTCCCATCCGTGTCTGATGTGCCTGGGATAGGAGACACCGATGGTGGAGACATCGAGGATGTTGACGCCGCCAACTCGGAATCTAGCATGGTATTAGGCCCTCCCATCGAGAATATTGCCCCTGAAGGGATCGTCCAAAGCTGATCACTGTAGCGGCCACTGACAAGCACTCGGTCTCCGGCCGTATTCGGAAGGAGGCAAACGACTGCCCCACCAAAACGTTGGTCGCACAAGACGGAGGCTCGCTCTGGCTCCGATCTACGCGCAATGTTGGGCAATGCAGCTTGTAGCCCAACAACCAGCACGCGTCCAGCATCGTCCGCAGATATGACCATGTTCCGTGCCTCGACGTATGCAACGCTGACGATAGATGCCCCACGAGCATGGCGGTAGAGAACAGCCACCTGTCTCGCATCGGTAGTTGAGAACAGCACAACCTCACCACTGCTGAGGCCCGTGACTATGAACCTGCCGTCTCCTGAGACCGCAAGGAGACTTGTAATCTTCGGTTCATCTGCGCTGTCCAGTATTATCCCAGACGACTTGGGTGGTAGCAGCAGCGCGGCATCCGCCTCAGAACTTCCTATCAAGCTATCGAGCTCGCTCGCGCTCTTCCTTACCAAAGCGGCGGGCGCCCAGACTCGACCCTGCCGTGCGCGAACATCGACAAAGCGCAGGCCATCAGCACTGAATGCAATCCCGCGAATAGCGTCATCCAACGGGTGGTTTGTGCGGTAGATGAGAGAAAGAGTGGTGGCGCCGTAACGATCATGCTCGAGTTCGAAGACTTCGATGGCGCCTTCGTTGTTGCCGGTGATGAGGGTCCGGCCATCGAGCGAGCAGGCGATGCTGAGGGCGTAAACGTTAGACCGCCGAACTTGCATCTCCATCATTGTGTAGTCGAAGAGGCAGAGGCTGCCGTCTTGATATGAGACAATCAACATTGGGATCTCGGGATTTTGACTGAACACCATTGCGTTTATCCCGTTGTTTGTAATGTCCGGTTCGCATGTCCCGAGGAGCTGCAGCTCCAGTGCGTCCCAAATAAGGATGGGGTGAGCGCGGTAGCCGAGGGCAAGGAGAATTTCATCAGGAGTGGTCAAAAAGGCGACTCGACTTGGAGGTTGTGGAGGGACGATGTTTTGTGAAGAGAAACTCCCATCCTGGGACTCAATTTGAATCCCTTTCCACGAGATCGTCTCATGCTCCCCGGTTTCAAGGCTCCTACAAAATGTGAGAAGATTGCCGTAAAATGCTGCGTAAGAGGCTTGATATGGCATTAAGTTTGACTTACCATTTCGTTAGCTGGCAAGCCTGGAACGCGCCGAGAATATCGTCGAGCCCAAGAAAAGTAATTGCCAGCGGCGCTGAGTGAAGAGGAAACTGGTGCACTATGGTCCCAGACTTGGGTTCCCAAATGATGAGGTGCTTGGCGCCACAAGAGGCGAGGAAGACATCCTCTGGACTAAACTCCAAGAACTTGATCCGCTCCGGGTGCTTCATCTCCATAAGAACCTGGATCGAAGCGGGATCGTACAGCGAAATCTGGCCAGTAGCCAAACCAATTGCAAAGTAGCGCTCGCCGTGGGCAACGGCAGTGGTCTGCCCTTTGTGAAAGTCCATGCGAATCAAGCAGTCGTCCCATGATCCAGGGGCGAGACCCTTGACGGACAGTACAGTCCGGGTTGCCAATGGCCGCTGATCCTTTGCAAAGGTCCGAGATATTGTCGACTCTGATGGGCAGAGGGGCGGGATGAGGGAGTGGATGGAGGATGGACAGGCCAGCAGCTGTTCCCGGAACTTGGCGGCGACGCGAATGAGGTCGGTAATCCAGCTGTCGACGAGTTGAATGGACCGGTCCGTCGGGGGTGCGTACTTCATCCTTTGGCTGAGGTATTTCTGCAGGTTCATGGCCGTACGCGAGAGAGGAGTGAGATTGCCAGCTTTTGCGATATGCTCAATCCACGACAAGACACTACTTGTACCAAGGAGATTGGAAAGACCATTCATTAACTGGTCATCGGCTGATGTGGCGCGGTAGAGGTGATCCGAAAAAGAGTTGCATGCGTAGTCAAGAAGCGAGGTATCGGCTGGTGATGCAGTAGCAGCAGGCTTCGTAAAACCCCTTGGACGACCAGTGGTTTGGGGGACCCTTTGATGTGATGGTTTTAGTACGGCACTGCAAAGATACCCTAGGAGAATAGACGCCAACCGTGTGTGTGTCCTTTTTTCCTCAATCGATAGCTCAAGTCCTAAGTCTTTGGTGAGAAGGAATTCCTGGGCCGTTTCGTGAATCATTTGCACTTGGTTACGCTGGTCGACAAAGACCAATTGTCCACACAGGTCCGGAATTGCTTTGGCCGCGCTTTGAAGTGTCTCGTTGATGTCAAGTTTTACCGCACACCTCAGCTCATCAACTGTCAATGGACGATTGGTGAGAACCACCCAATTAAGGATGGATCTCGCGAGAGTGCTTTTCCGCCTGTCGGACACGACACCCTGCATCATCCGAGAATACAGCTCAAATAGATCTTCTGGGATCTCGCAAAGAATGGCATCCATTGCTTCGTCCGTCCAAACGCGCTCAAATTCTTGCATCACGAGTCGCGCCCAGAGGAATGAACCGCGCGACTTTCGGAGAATCTTTTGGCACATACTTTCGCGATCCTCTGGAGTTTCTGGCCGGCCTAACTCTCTGAGGCGGGTGCTCAGAAAAAGTCGCATGTCCCCGGCAGTGTCATTTTCTGACAACGACTGAATGATGAGCCTTTTGGTGCTAAGGGAACTTAGGCCTCGACAAATCTCGTCCATGTCCCGGCTTGTTGCAAACAATCTGAGCTCATCCGGAAGGGAGGCGAGTAACCCCTTGGTAAACAGAGAATTGAAGCTCAAACACTCATCAACACCGTCGATGACCCAATAGTGTTGCCCAATGGATGGTAGTTTGAAGATACAGCCGGTAAAAAGCCGTCGCCAGACGCTTGCATCGTCAGACGTGTCCCATGCAAGCCCCTCCTGAGCGAGCCGCGCCAGCGCCTCTCTTATCAACCCGTCTGACATGGCCATTTGAAGGGCGAGTGCACGAAAACAATCGCTCAGGGTAGAACCTCCAACTTTCGAGTACTTGCAGATAAAGTAGCTGCAATGGCCGAGCGGGGCCTGTAGCTGATCGATGGCATGGCTGGCCAAAATCGACTTCCCAGCTGCGGGCCTCCCGACAAGCCAGAGAATTGCAGGGGAAGTCCCAGATTGCCAAGAAGTAAAAGCCGGGCTACTCGTAAACCACTCGCAGGAGCCGGGTTGTTTCAGAACCTGAAGCGTGGCAAGGTCTCCCTCCAGCACATCTCGGACTCTGAGAAAGGAGCGCAGGAGTGAAATGGCCTCGGCTGGTGGCACCACAGCGCGAGGGATCGGCTGGAGAGAGTCAAGGGTCAACGAAGTTGGCACCACTGTCTTTATATTTCTGATTTGGTCAACGGCAGTGAGAAGAGCGTTTCGAAGGATTCTGTAGTTTGGGTCGGACTGGCTGTCGAACTTGCACACATGACGGTGGTCAGCATCCATGCTTGCGGCCTCCTCGTTGTTGTATCCCAATGTTGCAGAATGGCGTTCCACCACGATCCGGTTCTTAGGGCCGCCACGCATTGGTAGTGTTTCGTAGAAGGACCATAACCGCAGTTTTGGGGCATAATGGCGAAAGGTTTCGTTGATGTCGGCCAGTGCTAGGGAATAGGGGTTCAGATCTGTGACAAAATACTTTTTGCCAAAAGCTGCCGCCAAGATACTATCCAAAATCTTGGCCATGTCTGAACCTCGGTGTGGAGTGGCCAAGAAGAAGAGGGAGTGAACGCGTGCGGCAAGGTCTGCTGTGTCCGGGTCCTGACGCGCGATGATGTATGCCTTCTTTGCAACACAGCCTCCCATGCTGTGGCCGACGAGGATGATGCGGGTGTTTGCACGGCGGATGGCGGGATTGTTCCGTAACTCGCCCAAAAATGCATGGGCAAAGAAGTCTATGTTGAAGAGTGTCTGGCCCCGAACAAGCCAATCGGCTTTGTAACCGAAGCTATGGATGCGGACGTCAACGAATTCATTGTCGGCTGGAAGCCATGCCCGCGGCCAGTAGTGTGCGGGGTCGGATGAGTACGTCCATGTGTGGCGGCTGCCACCTCCAAGCCCATGAACAAAAACAATGTCGGTGGTAGTCCTTTCCAGCGGCTGTGGGCTGTAAAGAGTGGTTAAGCCGAGTGGCCCTTTGAGGTCGTGTTTATGAGGCCCAGGGGCCAACAGGAGGGGGGCGGGAGATCCAGACTGGCCCGAGGTACACGGCGAGAACAGAGGGGTAGAGGGACTGATCGAGTCCTCGGATAATTTTGGTGATAAGATAGGGGTAGAAGAAGAGGACAACAACTGTGAACCTTCAGGGGGAAAAAGGGGTAAGCGAGGAGAAACCGAGGTCAGGGGCCCTCCAGGCTTGTCATCGTCAGGCGCCTCGGGCCTTTGGCTTCTGGAAAACGATAAATAGGGCAGCAGCCCCTCCAACTTGGCCTGACATAAGGGTTAGCACCTGGTTTATATTATAGCATGGATTCGAACGACTAAAATATGAAGGGTAACGTAATGGTTCTTCAGAAAATTGAGAGTCGCTTCTCAATCGGTCATGCTTGGAGGACAATAAATCACGCACCTTTGGTCCAACCTGCTCTGCCGTATTATCCATGGAAAAGGCGATGGGAAACTAAGTCTTTATAAACCCAGTAGTTCTACTTTGATGATCGGGTTTAAAAGGCTGCAAGTTGTCCGAGAGAGACAAGAAAATGAGGGGGATGATGAAAACCCCGCATTTTAAGTGTTTCGTGAGTGGTTAACCGCATGCATAACCGTCTGTTACAGGGTTAGGGTTTGGCTAGGTGTGGTCCTGCCGCCCGTAGCCCACCTGTTGCAAGAGTTCCTTGACCTTCCACACTTGCAGACCACCCCCACCTGCTTTTGTTGCCTGCAACACCCACCACTTTTCCACTTTAACACCAACAAGCAATACATCACCAATTTTGCCCTGACTGCCTTGCGTTCCCTACAACACCACCTCTTCCCAGCAGCAGAACAGAACTGAACAGACCAGACAAACACAGAATTCATCACCAGTTTTCCCCCGTCTCCCGTAACACCGTCCCATCAAGGACTGCTAATTGGTAAACTTTCTATGTTACATGCAGGCTAAGGTATGACTGCCCTGTTAGATCAACAAGTTTTTGATTGGAACTTGCTGGGAAGTGTCAGGTTCCCTGCGGGCAAAACTTCTCCCATCAAGCCCAAGAGGCTCAAGTCAATATCGACACACATTAATATTCTTAGCCGGTTGGATTTTCTATCAAATACGTTAGTGGCCCAAAATCCATGAGCCACTGAAGGTTTCCTCATTGCCCAGAGTACCCCTACTTGTGCTTCTCTGCCAGCTGTCGAATGTCCCCAATTGCCCTTTTAGCTCATTAGTCATCACACACCGTTTATCTCACCAGAAGATCTTTGCTTACATTTGAAGGAACTCCTGCCTGACTGGAAATAATGTAGCAGCATGCAGGTTGAATCCTAAACAGATCGGTTAACACTGTGACGAACCCGGAAGCTGATTGTTCCTACAGGGCATAGAGTCTATTCCGGTCATCGTAATCCTCTGTCGGTTCAGTTTTGCCAATGCGGACATGATATGCTTCAAAGTACGTCTTGTCGAACCTGTTTCTACCTGGCCGCCAGTTTCCAAGTTCATCTAAGATCTCGTCAGCAACTCAGCGGTAACTAAGACCATGGGGCGTGAGAGAGGGTCACTTATATACTCAATGTGTGCCCAAAAACTCGCAGGATCCAACATGATCGCCTCATCTGTACCACTGACAACAGCAGCATTGCAGCACCACAAATCCCCATGCACCAAGAAAGGCCGAATCCTCCTTCCATTGCTCTCCATTGGCCGCAGTAACCTTGGAATGACCTTGTCAAACAGGGCTGGAAGCAGAGTTTCCAGTTCAACACTTGCACCAGCCCTTTCCTCCCTTATTTTCAAAACATGCCGCAAACTCCTGGCAAAGAACCCCGTGAGCTCCATGATGAAGGGGAGCAGAGATCATCACATGTCTCCGCTGTGTTCTTTTTCCCTTCGTTTTCTGTTTTCTCCTTCAAGTCGCTCCGCTAAATTGCTTGACGGATTCTTAAAAGCTTTTCAAAAAAACCCAACATTCCATGGACAAGAAATAAAGCAGTTAACGTATCTTATCAGCGAATGCACCATATCACCGAATGCACCACTTTTTACTACCCCACAACAACTATCTTCAATTACAACGCATCAACGCTAGAAATCAACTATAATTACATCGGAAACAGCTGA